>CANYBF010533435.1:0-17545 GCA_948192965.1 Dalechampia spathulata
TATAATGTGTTATTATAAGATACATATATATAGTATTATATTATATAATAAGATAATGGAAAATGGTGTATATTATGTTAATGGAAGATATATATTATATATGTATAAATATAAGGTCAGTAGAGGGATGAGGAAATGTTAGTGTGTGCGTCTGTGCATGGTGCATGGGGTGGAATTTGTTCCACCAAATCATTTTATTAAGAAATGTAAGTAGCCATTCAAATTTTTTTATCTTCTCTTTCCTTATCCACCATTTTCCACCAAAACTTCCATCTTCCCTTTTCTTCTTTCTTTAATTTTTATTCAACTAATTATTACTCAATCCTTCATGCATGTGTATTTTACTTAAAGATCTAAGCTTAAGAAGATGTAGTTAAGTGTGGGTGTGAGGCTTATTAAAGATCGACGGGTGTTGGAGGTGAGAAGCTTCTAGCATGATTTTATCTATTTTTCTTCTTTTTCTTCCTTGATTTATAATGGATCATACTTCTATTATGGGGGGGGGGGGGTATCGAGTGTTTAAAGAAGAAATATGTTTTATGGTGAGTTTACGATTGAATGTTATTGTATGGATCTCCTTGTGTATTTGGCGTAAAAGGAGAAGTTGTTGCCGAATGATTCAGTTGATTATTTGCTTTATGGAACTAGTGTAAAGCTATTTATATTTATAGTAAGTGTGGCTATTGTGTTGGTATTTTGTGTAATGGAGTGTTTTGGATGCATATGTGTGTGTGTAATGCGTATGTTATGAGATTTTGGAGTATATTGGTTATTTGATATGGTAAGGTTGCGGTGTGTGTTATATGTTTACTTAGACCACATTTCATTTGCTTAAGAAAATAAAATGGAGCTTGCGGTAATTTATGAATTAATGGCTTAATTGGTTAATTATTTTTACATGTTATAAGACCTTATAAAATGCTTTAAATCTACTTTGATATAGTTCCAATTTGTCCTGTTTTGGAAATATTTGCATACCCTTAAAATGTATAAAAGGTAGGCGATTCTAAGGGACCGAGAATGAAGCATGATGATCATAAGCAAAGAGATTTCCCTTTTATTTGTAGTTCATGACTCAATTTCAGTTATTTAGGAAAGGGTTAGTTATTGTTAAGTATTTGCCAAATTAAAATATGGTTATTACTTGGAATGGTGGTATGCGACATATAATGATTAAACCTTACTTAGATTACATTTCGATTTCTTAAGGGAGGTACAATGGAAGCTTCCGATAACTTATAATTTAAAGGCTTAATTAATTGAATTGTTAAGCATGCAATGTATTCTTAGAAAATAGCTCTGTTTAAAATTGATTTGTTGGATCCAAATGAATGAGAAATTGGATTATATGTATGGTGAATGTGATCTGCGGTTGTTGTAGCTAAACTTGTATATGTAAATTGGGCATTTTAATAAGTAATTTTATGAGCATAATATATACTAACTTAAAGTTTATTAAACCTATTTTATAATAATACCAAGTTTGTTTAATTTGAAACTTAAATGATTCATGAAAAAAAAAATGAATTTAAAAATGGTCAATTCTTAAGGTTAAAAAGAAAATATTTTAAATGAATTTCCAAATTAACTACTTTAATTAACTATCTTAATAAATGAATTAAAATATGTATATGTATTATTAGGAATATTTTAAAGTCTATTTCTCTATGATATTAAATTTGTTTGAATTCAATGAGATTTTCATTTAATAATAAAGGAAAGTAATAATTTGGTTTTGAAATTTATTAAAAAATAGTTTTATATAAGATTTTAAAGTAATATAGGTATTATTTATTTAAATAAATGGATTTCTTATATATATAATATACCATTTGAAAGCTTATTAAATCTAGTTTTCAATAATATAAGAATTATATTATTTTAATATCATATATTTTATATTTTGGTTTATGTAACACAATAGTTAATATGAATGGTCATTGCATTTTTTATTACTAGTGTGATTTCTTTATTTGGTACAATATTTTAGTATATGAATTGACTTGATCTTTGTAAATGATTGCTATCTAATGAAGTATATATATTTATATATAAACTGTAAAGTGATTAAAAAAAAGTGAATTATGAGTGATTAATGATTGTATTCAATCTTTTTATTAAATAAGGACATTGTATTATGATTTAGGTGGTTTCAAGGATAATCAACATGTACCACCAAGCAATCTAGATAAAGGGAAAGTGATCGCAGGTTTGTGCTAGTGTTCCTCGATCATTAAATGATCTATAAAGGAACGACACCTATAGATTAATGCAATACCATTAAAGGATTATCTATAACATTATATTACATGCATTAATCATTCATAAACATAAATGCATCATCATATTAAACATAATATGGCATATCATGAAGGTATAAGGAAGGAGCAAAATGAACGAAAGTAAGAAAATGTTTAATGGAAATGTACCGGGCTATAAAATGGATTTCCATATGAAATCGAATGGAAAGGAAAAGAAGGTGAAATAGGTTCCTATTTATTGAACCACAGAAAAGAAATGAAAGACCCAGTACTGAAATGTGCATAATTTAAAAAGGCCTCAGAATGAAAAAGGGCTAATGAGATGAAAATGATAAAGAAAAAATAGAGGGAGAGTGCAATTCATAAATTGCATTCTCAAAGGCATATTTCATTTCATTTGATAATTACTAATGAAATAATATTATGAAATGTTCTAATTGATATTATGCTGTGAATGGTTATGAATAAATGATGATTATGTAATAAAATTCATAAGTAAACAGCAAAAATGGATATAGATCATAATGTTATTCGGCTAGTGGCATATTGCACTGTTGAGTGGATTAATGTTGAAATGTTTGATTATATTAAAAGATGCTTCTATAATGTTATATGATTTATGATTATTTATTTTACTAACACCACTGAGTTTTATACTCAACGTTTGTCAATTGATGAATGCATGCATTAGCAATACAAAAGAGCATGGGTTTTAATGGCGTCAGCAGCAGGTCTCTAAGATAGTGATTGTTGGTAGAGGACTCGAACTTCAAAGCAGTCTCTTATTCCTCAGTTCTCGTGTAATTTATTCTTTTAGTACTTTTGGCAGTAAAAATAGTTATGATATATAAATTACTATGTGTTTCATACTCCATGTTGTAAATATAACGATACCACCAGGGATGTTCCTAAACACTTGAAACAATGTTGCATGACTTTACTGTTCTAATGTGTGAAATATATGAAAGCTTACCTTATGATATAATCTTATCATGTAGGTTTATAGAATGTCTACAGAAGGTGTATTATTATACATGTTTTACATCATCATAAAAAGAATTTATTGTATTTAATAGGTTAATTTTGTGAATCCTTTGGAGGGTGATTATCAATTTTCTAAATTAGGGAGTTGGTAATCATGCTACGAGTGCATGTTACATTGCAATGGGCATGACATGTTAAAGTGATATCAGAGCTATGGTTTAGCTCACCTTATGATTGTATTTATTGCTAAAGTAGAAGTTGCACGAATAGGAGTTTTGTTAGTCCATGTTGCTGACAAATGTTATTTTTATTTTATGTAGTCTTTCCAAATATTCATCATGTCGGATAGAGCTGTGATTATAGGTGAGGAAGAGAGAAGTAATTTTAGTCCCCAGGAAGGCACCTTTGAGGCTAGTTATTAAGTTAGGGGTGAGTAAAGATAGAGTTAACAGGGGGAATAGGCAGAACGAGTACCACCTATTGAACAGTTGTTGGAGTAGATCCAATAGTTACCCTGTTTGCACAATTCCTCTGTACTATTCAAGGACAGCATGAATAGGTTATGCCAGATCCACCTGTAGTTACTTAGAGAGAGGAACCGAAGCAGGATTTTTAGAAGCTGAGAACTTATGGGGCTACCGATTTTTCAAGAACCACTGACCCTTATATAGTTGAGATATGGCTAGAGCGTACACGAAGAGTACTTTGGTAGATGAATTATTTTGACGAGATAAACTTTGAGTATGCTATTTCCTTGCTCCATGACGATGCATACGAGTGGTGGAAGACTATTCCATATGGTTTAACAAAGTCTTTTGTTTTAACTTGGGTAGACTTTTAGATGGAATTTTAGCAGAAATATGTTCCTACTATGTATACTAATCAAAAATTATAGGAATTCTTAGGATTGAGATAGGTAAATTTTTCGGTTGTAGAATACGAGCAAGAATTCACCCAACTTGCATATTATGCTGGTAATATTTTGACGTCAAGGTCAGAAAGGTGCAAGAGATTCGGGTAAGGTTTGAAGCCCAAAATCAGATCTCTTGTACAGGGATTTAATTATGATAATTTCTCAATGTTAATGGCAAATGCTTTGAGCTAAGAGCATACTATTCAGGAAGAGGATGAGAACCGAGCTCATTAGGCTAAGAAATATTCTAGCCCTAGTTTTTCTTCCAGTTCATAGAAAAGAGGTAGATTTAGAGGATCATTTACATCACGACCATATAGATTAAGACCACAAATACTACATAGAGCATAGAGTGGACAGTTTATTAGTCATAGTGGTTCTGAGGCAGGACTTCAATTATGTCCCATATGTGGTAAAAATCATTTACGAGCTTGTAGAATGGAAACAAGTTTATGTTATTGCTATGGAGGTACATGGCATTAGGCTTGAGAATGTCCAGTTTATATAGTAGTTGAAGGTAGATTATATCAGTAGAATCCCATAGTCCAATCAATGGCTAAAGTATCACAGACCGGTAATTTCAGTAGACATAAAGGCGGTAGATTTAGCAGTCAGGGTTTTGTTAACCATACTGTGGGAGTCCCAGCATGAGTTTACAATCTATGACAGTGAGAGGATTTACAGGCTACGGATGTTATGATTGGTAATTTTCTTATTCTTGATCATAATGTGTTAGTATTATTTGACCTTGGATCAAGTCATGCATATATCAATACTAGAGTTGCATGCTTATTAGTTATCACGAGTGTTATATTAAGGTATGATATGTTAGTATCGAATCCCTTATGGAAAGATGCTGTAGTGAATAGAATTTATCATCAGTGCTTATTGGTTTTACAAGATACCATTTACAGAGTATGACATTACACTAGGTATGAATTGGTTATCATAGTATCAAGCAGTGATATATTGCAAAAGGAAGACTATTACATTCCAGCATCCAAATTTTGAGTGAGTGTGTATACAAGGAATTAGATCACTAATTGTTCACAGTTTGATTTTAGCAACAATTGCCCAGAAATTACTGAAATAGGGTGTGAAGCTATACTAGCACATATGGTTGATACTAAACAACCAGGATTACAGTTAACTAAGGTATGGGCACTATGAATTTTTAATTATGCCTTTTAGGTTGACTAATGCACCGGCAGCATTTATGGCTTTGATGAATATAATTTTGAAGGAGTATCTTGATTAGTTTATTGTGGTTTTCATTGATGATATTTTGATTTACTCTTAAGGCCAAAAAGAGCATGATTGATACTTATGTCTTGTATTGCAATTGATGAGAGAGAAGCAGTTATATGGAAAATTATCAAAATATGCATTCTGGTTGAATCAGGTTTGCTTTTTGGGACATGTGTGTAGATATGAAAAAAATTTAAATTAATTTATGGATCAATTAAATATATTTTTGATCTATGAAATTAATTAGATTAAATAATTATTTTAATCTAATATATGAAATATATTTTATGGATTAATTAAACAAATATTTTTGATCTATAAAATAATTAGATTAATCTAATAAATTAAATAAATTTTAAACCAATCAAAATTATCTGGTTTATTATCTAAATTTAAATTATTTTAATAGTAAGATAAATACTATAAAAATAACAAATAAATGAAGGGATAATTGTTTTGAAGTGAGGATGAAGGTTAAATCTGTAAATTCCTCCTCCTTCAAATCACTATAAATAGGAGGCATCCCCTTCATTCCAAAAACCCACATTTTTGGAAGCCAGAAGCCAGAAGCAACAAGAAGCTCATAAGCTACAAGCTCTCCAAGCCTTCAAGACCTCAAGGTGTTCTTCAAGATCAAAGGTGTTCTTCAAGTTTATCAAGGCGTTCAAGGAGTCCATCAAGGTGTTCATCAAGTTCATCAAGGTGTTCTTCCTCCAAGGTGAAATTTGATTCAAGATCAAGCCCCTAAAACACTTGAATCATGTTCTTCATCAAAAATCAAATTTAATTCAAGATCAAGCGATAAAAGCCCTTGAATCAAGTTCTTGCTTCAAAATTCGAATTGGAGGATTTAAATTCTTTGTTATACAATTTTATATTAGAGATTGTAACCTACTTCAAATTAATAAATTTATTTATTGCTCAATTTCTAATTTAATTCATTTTTATTTTATAGATTTTATGCACTACAAATTTTGGCACACCCAGTAGGACCTTCTCTACCTCTCATCTCCAATTTCAAAAAAAAAAAAAGAAATCAAATCTTCAATATCAATGGCATCCGAGAAGAGCGACTCAATGGCACCAAGGAAGTACAACCTCCGCTCAAGAGCTGCTCAAGTCCAAACTCCTATCCCGTTGCTTGGTGGATCAAATGTTGCTGATAGTCCCAACACCACGACAAAGATAAAATCGATCATACAGTTGTATGAGCAATAACAAATGATACCTTCGCTAAAGATAGGAGTAAAAATTGGAGTGTCAAAGAAAACCAGTTTCTTATCTTTACTAAATTTATGTGACGAGGAAGGAAGTCAAGGTGGAAGTTTCACTCCACAATTAAATCTGTAAATTTCTTCTCCAAAAAGTCATGGTGGCACTATATCTATAATGATGACCAACACTACGTCACTCAAAGAACAAGTTACGAACTTGACCAAATTGGTAGAAGAGCTCATAAACAAAACCAAGGAAAAAGATGATGAAATTGCATCTTTGTCCACAAAGTTGGCAAGCATGATTGGGAAGGCTATTGCTGAAGTAGCATCTGACCTACAGGCTAGTCAAGAAAAAGAGGAAGGTGCTTCAGCAACAAAGGCTGCAAGTAGCACTCAAGTGATGACCAACAACCCAATCTCCACAATTCAGCTGGAAGAGCTTATTAAGAAAGCTATCAAAGAGCAAGTTGAGTCATCCGTGTAGCTTTCTTACTCATATACAAAGCCATACACCCCTCAAATTGACCTCATAAAGATGCTAACAAATTATCAACTGCCAAAGTTTCAATAATTTGATGGCAAAAGTAATCTAAGATAGCACGTGGCTCACTTTATGGAAACATGCAATAATGCTGGCACCTATGGTGATTTACTTGTCAAGAAGTTTGTCTGATCTCTAAAAGGTAATGCCTTTGATTGGTACACTGACCTTGAAGCTAGTTGAATTGATAGTTGGGAGCAACTTGAACGAGAATTTCTCATCCGTTTCCACAACACCAGACACATTATCATCATGATTGAGTTAACTACAACTTGCCAATGGAAAGATGAGCTTATGATAGACTACATCCAAAGATAGAGGAATCTCAGCTTGAACTGTAAGGATCATCTTTTTGAAACCTCTGCAATTGACATGTGCATCAAGGGCATGAATTGGGGATTGCATTACATTCTTCAAAGAATAAAGCCAAGTACCTTTAAAGAATTGGCAACTCATGATGATGATATGGAGCTTAGTATTTCGGATGCTGGTCACCAAAATATCCCAGTACGAGATCCAAAGAAGGGCAAAGAGAAGTTGGAGGTACGTAAGGCCATCAAGCCTAATATGAAGCCTGAGAATAAGAAGTCATTAACTATAAGTTCTACTCCAATCAAGATCAACTCTAAGGTTGGCAAGAAGAAGGAGATGAAGCCGATTGCTTTCCAAAGTCAAGAAAAGAAGATTGCTTCTCTGAAGGAAAGAAAAGAAAAGAAATGTCCTTTCCCCGATTCTAATATTTCAAGTATTCTTGATAATTTAATTGAAGCTAAACTCATTGAGATCTCACCAATGAAACGTCTAAAGTAAGCCAATCAGAGTAAAGATGCAAATTACTGCAAGTACCACCACTTGCTAGGTCATCTAATGGAGTAGTGCTTTATGTTGAAAGATAAAATTCTAGAGCTAAAAGCACAAGGCATAATTGCTTTTAATGAGGAGGAAGCAAGTTCAAATATGATTACCATTAGGGATTTGAGTCCTCAAGCATTTTCTTTATTAGAAATTAGTTTTAGGTCTTTTAAACCCATGACTGTTGAAGTTCCTTGCATTCAACACTTAGTGATGCATGAAGATGCATTATAGTCAAGTCCTGATGTAGGAAGCAAAATTTCAAGTAATTCTAATAGTGAAGGGTGGATTATTATGACATAACAAAAGAGTCAACACAAGATTTTACCAAAATCAAGCCCATGTCCTCAAAAAGCTAAAGTGAAGAGAAGATCACCAAAGGCTTCAAATAAACATAAGGTAAAAAAGTCAAAGGCTAAGAGATCAAGAAAGGCATCTCTGTTCCCTTAACTAGATTTTGAATTTGAGTAAGAACCAAGGATGCTTATCACCTTAGCTGATTACATACCTAAAATTTTTACATGTTATCAAGTGGAGGGAGAAGAAGACTCAAAGGTGCAAGAAGAAGTTAAGGATAAAGAAGTTTGTTCTCACCATAACACTTGTAACTCATGTGTAGAAGAAATCACCTTCACCAAAGATGATTTGCTATTAGGCTCAAAATTTGATATCCGTCCATTATTTATTACCAAGTTCATTAGATGATGGTTCAACTGTGAATATTCTTTCTTTGAAGACATTAAAACAGTTTGGCTTCCTTATGGATGAGTTGATGTAGAGCCGGTTTATGATTCAAGGATTTAACCAAGGTAGTCAAAGAGCAATGGGCAAGATCTATCTCGACTTATACATTGATAAAATGGAATCAAGTGCTCTATTCCATGTCATTGATGCTAAAACAACATATAATATGTTGTTGGGTTGGCCATGGATTCATGAAAATAAGGTGGTGCCTTTGACACTCCATCAATGCTTTAAGTATTGCAAGAATGGTGAGGTAAGAAGGGTGGTAACTAATACAAATCCTTTCAGTGAAGTCGAGTCATATTTTACAGATGCTAAATTTTACTTGGAGATAAGCATGATGGAGGAGTTGCAATTTGAGCCTAAAACAGCTAAGGAACTGGTAGAGAAGGACTCTTCTAAAGTCAAGAAAGGAGCAACTTTATTTCCAATTGAGGGGAAGAGGGAGACTTCAATCCAATTAAATAAGTCTATGAAGGAGAATCCAAAACTGCATTATGTTCTACCTTCAAGGAGAAAAGAAGGGCAAGCCTCATTCAAAGCCAAAGAGGATGCTAAGCAAGACTTGCAAGACTTAGTCCTCCTATTGACAAAACTGGTAATATCAAAAGCAGTTGCACTACCATTATTGGGGTTTATCCGACCATCATAAGGATCATCGGTGGAGCAAGGAAAACTTCTAATAAAAAGAGTAAATGGATTTGATCCAAATGCCTATAAATTACTTGTTAAAGCTGGAATGGGTGAGAAGGCTACAACTTTACTGATAAAGGAACTAAAGCCTAGGCAAAAAGAAGACCTATCTAATGGAATTTGTAAAGTTTGGAAGGTAAGCAAAGTAACTCTAAAGACTTCAAGAGAAGGTCTAGCGTATAATGCATCCAATCCTTTACGGTTGAAGATCCATAAAGGGACCTCATAACACATTTTAGCAGCAGATGAGGAAAATCCAATGGAAGTTCCAAAGATGTCAGTTTTTAATTGACTAAGAACTACTTCAAATCAATTATTAGTTTTTGATCATTTTAGGACTCAAGATAATGCCATGTCTAGCCAAAGTTTAGTTCATGATAGGCTTGGAGTTTCAAAAAATAAAGCAAATATGAAAATCAAGAAGAATTTACCTTTACAAGTGGACTACAAGGAGGTTAAGAGAAAATTTCCTTCTCGTATGAAGCATCAAAGTCAGTGGGTGGTCAAGGCTGGTGAAACATTAATAGCTAAACAACAAAAAACTATGGTCACAGGCTTAACATCTGGTCAATATTGTGAGGATGATGGTATAGCCGCTTCTTTGTACTTGAGTGTAACTAAAATTGGTAAAGAAGATTCAGTGGTTAAGGAAAGCAAAGAAGAAGCTCCACCAACTTTTGAAGAGGGGAACAAGACCATAGTTAATGAATTAAAGAACATGGACTTGGTATTTGATGACACTCCCCGTCCTATTTTTTAAGTGAAAATTTAGCTCAAGAAGAGGCTGAGGACTATAAAAACCTTATCTTGGAGTTTCATGATGTCTTTGCATGGTCTTATAAGGAAATGTCTAAACTTGATCCAAAGGTCACGGTTTATCACCTGTCAATTAGAAAGGGGGCAAAGGTGATCAAACAAGTTCAAAGGAAGTTTCGACCAAAATTGCTTCCATAAATTGAGGCTGAAGTTAATAAGTTGATTGATGTTGGCTTCATCGAAGAAGTTAAATACCTGTCTTGGATTTTGAATGTTGTTCCAGTAAGAAAGAAGAATGGATAACTTTGAATCTGCGTAGACTTTTGTAACCTTAATAATGCTTGCCCAAAGGATGATTTTCCATTACCTCTAATTGAGATCATGATTGACTCTACAACGAGTTATGAGAGGTCATCATACCTTGATGGATCATCTGGATACAATCAAATTCCTATGGTAGTAGAAGATGCTAAAGCTATAGCTTTTCATATTCCAAAAGGGATCTATTGTTATAGAGTCATGCCTTTTGGATTGAAAAATGCAGATGCAACATACCAACGGGCTATGCAAAAGATCTTTAATGACATGCTTTATAAAAATATTGAATGTTATGTGGATGATCTTATGGTAAAATCAAGAAAGGCTAATGATCATTTGCAAGACTTGCAACAGGTATTCTAGCGTCTTCGAAAATATAATTTGAAGATGAATCCTTTGAAGTGTGCTTTTGGGGTATCTGCTGGAAAGTTTCTTAGCTTTATTATGAGGCATCGAGGGATTGAGATTGATCAGTCTAAAATTAATGCCATCCTTAAAATGCCAGAACTAAGAAACATTCATGAATTGAAGAGCCTCCAAGGAAAATTAGCCTATATTAAAAGGTTCATCTTAAATTTGGCTCGAAGGTGTCAACCTTTTAGTCACTTGATGAAAAAAGATGTTCCTTTTAAATGGGATAAAGCATGTGCTAATGCCTTTAACAGCTTGAAAGCTTATCTTTTGAACCTACCCGCGTTAAATGCACTGATAGTCGGACGGCCTCTCATTTTATATACATCAGTAAATGATCAATCTTTAAGGGTTTTATTGGCTCAGAAAAATGATAAAGGAAAGGAGGGTGCACTCTACTACCTTAGTAAAATGATGAATGGAGCAAAATTAAATTATTCTCCCATTGAAAAGATGTTCTTAGCCTTAATGTTTACAACTAAAAAATTGAGGCATTATCTACAAGCTCATACTACACACTTAACTTTGAAGGTAGATCCTATCAAGTACATCTTGTTAAGACCTATCTTCTCAAGAAGATTAGCTAAATGGGCAGTCTTGTTACAAGAATTTGAGATTGTCTATGTACCTCAAAAGGTAGTTAAAGGCCAAGTTCTTGCTAAATTTTTAGCTGATCATCTAATTCCTTATCATTAGGAGTTTTCTGATGATCTTCCCGATGAAGAAATTTTATAGAAGTTCTAAAACCTTGGAGGATGCTCTTTGATAGAGCAGCCAAGCGAGAGGAGGTAGGAGCTGGGGTTATTTTCCTTAGTCTTGAAGGTGAAGTTCTTCCATTTACATTTACCCTTAAAGAAAAATGCTTAAATAATATGGTAGAGTATTAGGCCTTGATCCTTGGATTGGAAATGGCAACTAACATGGAGATATCAAATATTAAAGTATTTGGAGATTGAAAGTTAATTGTCAATGAAGTACTCTTATTGTATGAAGTAAAGAAAGCTGATTTGTTGCCCTATTGCGAGTATGCTTTAAAGCTGCTTAATCAATTTGACAGCTTCTCAATCAATCATGTGCCACCAAATGATAATCAATAAGCTGATGCTTTGGCTAACTTAGCATCAATATTATCATTACCAAATGGTGCGATTGAAGTTTCTATATGCAAAAGATGGATTGTGCCATTAACATTTCAACTTGAAAATGAAGGTGAAAAAGAGATGGTGAATCATATTGCTGTATATGAGACTGACAAAGAAGATTGGCAATAACCGCTTATTGATTATTTGAAGCATGGAAAGCTGCCCAAAGATACACACCACAAAACTGAAGTCAGGAGGTGAGCTTTAAGATTCATTTACTATAAGGGAACTCTTTATAGGCATTCCTTTGTGGTATCTTCTTGTGTTGCCTTGGAGAAAATGAAGCTGCTAAGGCTGTGCAAGAAGCATACTCGGAGGTGTGTGGGGCTCATCAAGCTGGTCTAAAACTTCACTTTTAAATTAAAAGAATGGGGTATTATTATCCTACAATGGTGAAAGATTGCATGGAGCATGCTAATAGATGTCAAGAATGCCAATTTCATGCAAATGTGATACGCCAACCTCTAGAACCACTTCATCCAACTATTGCATCTTGGCCTTTTGATGCTTGGGGACTTGATATGGTAGGGCCTTTGCCAAAAAGCTCAGATGGTTATCTTTACATCTTGGCTGTGATAGACTATTTCTCTAAATGGGCTGAAGCTATAACATGTAAAGAAGTGAAAGGGGAGACAGTTGCAAGCTTCATTCAAATAAATATCATTTACCGGTATGGTATGCCTCGTTACATTATAACGGATAATGGTAGACCATTTTATAACAAGTGATGTGTGTCAACTTGCATTTTTGTTTATCTTTTTTTAGTTAAAATCTGATGTTTATTTTGTTATATTTTGTTTTGATTTAGTAGAATTTGATGAGTTTGTTGAGTGTGTAGACTTACTAAAGAAATCAAGAAGAAATGAAGCATTTTGGGGCTTAAAAAGTCATGTCATGATCGTGACATTCAATGTCATGATCATGATAAAAGCTAGAAATAAGGAGGGATACTATCAAGCAAGTCATAATCGTGACATCCAAAGTCACGATCATGACCGAAGTAGGAAGAGCTTGAAGACCACTAATTCAGCAAGTCACGATCGTGACCTGCAAAGTCATGATCATGACTTCTCAATGATTGGTCATTTAAAGGATGATTCTTGTAGAAGATTGAGTGGGGGAAATGGGATCCATGGGGGGAATAAAAATAGAAAGCTTTAAAGAAGACCTCATGGGCAATGAAATCCATAAGATGGGCAAAGATATAAACAAATTGAAGATAAGGCTAGAGGATTTTCACTCAAAGATAAAAGGAGGTAAAAGAGGGAGAATCAAATCCCATCTGGGACTTACACTTCAACTAGCATTATTTTCTGCTGTAGAGGGTTCTTTCCTTATTTTTCTTCATCTTTTCTTGTGTTTCTTGTAAGCCATGAGTGGTTAAGTACTCTATAGTAGGATTTGATTTCTGAAATCCCTAGCTGGAAAACTAATTGTGTTTGTTTAAGATTGCTATGAATGTTTAAATTTAAAGATTGGTTTTAGAAATAAAAATTTCTACTTTATAATTGCAACAAGAGTTGGATTATAGAATGCTTGAACATTGAGAGATGTTTAATTATAAAGATTAGCTTTCTAAACAATTTCTTATGCTCTGTAATTGCAACGAGAGCCAAATTATAGAATGCTTACTCATTCTAGTTAGGTAGATGTGTATGAGAGACTACATGTTCCTAGCTCCTGTATGATTGCTTGACAGTTTTCCTAATCAGAGGACTATGATAGTGACTAAGTGAATCCAAGATTAATATGAAATTTAGTTGGTTTCACCTTGAGAGAGGGTGATCGATGCTGTTGGATATCTTATGTAGTAATAAGCATATGACTGTTATCCTAGCTTAGTGATGATGATTTTGAATCCTATGTTTCTTATCATTGTTTTATCTTCTTATATTTGATCTTACTTCATTCTTTTACATATTTACTTTTACAATTGTTTACTTTCAAACACCAAACCATTAATTGTTGCTTAAATAGATCAAAAATCCAAGTAGTGGTGGATAGATAATAAATCCTCGTGGGATTGATATTTTACTACAATTATTTGTATGCTTGCAGTGAAGTAGTGATTAAAAACTACTGTGGTGTAAACAACCATCAACAAGACAATGGATAACGTCACATCCTGAATTTAGTGGTTCATTGTGCATTCATAAATTGATGTTATATTGTGTTTTATATGTTATTGGTGAGAAACTGATATGAAATTATGATTATGTTCATAAGTATATGATAAGAATTGAGTTTAAAGTTCAAAAGAGGAAATTGAAAATTTTACCGAAACCACTAAAACAAACCCTAAACTACACTAAAACAATGATTTCTATGTTAAAAACATTGAATTTGATTAAATGGTTTTGACCATAGTGCTTGTATTAACTTAAATTAGTTATATGCAAATTTTGAAAATTTTGAATTAAAAATTAATTATGATGTCATAATTAATGATGATGATATAAAAATGAATTGAGCTGATTTTAAGGAATTAGGAAATGTAAAAGTAAGAATTAATAATGAATTAGTAAATTACATAATTAATATTAATAATAGAAAATATATTTAGAATTTTCAATTTTATGACATGATAATATCGTAAATACTAGATGATGATGGCATAAATAGGAATTGTTGAATTATTGGTTTGGAAAAAATTAAGGGATGGTATTATAATTAAAATAAGGTATATTTAGGTATAAATGGAGGGTATTATATGAAAGTTAGATAATTATTGGTGGTATTTTAAAAAAATACATGTATATACATGTATTTAAGGGGATTAGGATTGGGTGTAAGTGTGTGCATGTGTGCCCTCTTAAATAAATACATAAAGCCCTAAGGATTCCCTGAACACATGCCACTCATCTTCCCTCATGTCTCCTTATCTCTTCTTTGTGGCAGAAACAAACCCCTTCTCTTCATCCCATTCCTAATCTTATCTTATCTTCTTTCATGCCTTCTTCTTTATTTTTAAAACATAAAACTCGTAACTTACATCTACTATGCCTTCTTTTCTCTCTAAACTTTACTTTCCAAGTTGGTTTTATATGCAACTTTGAATATTTTGTTGAAGAGTTTTCATTTCTTTAACTTTTAAGTCAAGACCGAAGCTAGTTCATCAAAGGAACCGAATGTCTACTTCATCTTTTCCTTCTTTGTCTTTGATTCTTACGCTAAAGCAAGGTTCCTATGCATGCAATAAGGTTTGGCTTAAATATTTCTTCTTTTTCCTTGTTTTATTTGATGACCGAAGCTAACTCTTTATGACCTTTAAGTTTTTGATCGAAATCTCCTTAAAACATTTTCATTTCATAAAAACTGTAACCTTTCTCTTAATGAACCACTATGTTTCATGTCCATTCTAATTATTTTTGTCCATGCGTGTGTATTATGTTTTTTTCTTCTTAGCCGAATCACTTGAAGGTAAATTGCATAAAGATGGTAAGTTTAAAACGTGTTTTTAAAGAAGTTTATTAACAATAAGGGGTAAATGGTTAAGGAAATGATAAAAATTAAGTGTTTAACTAGCAAAAATTGACATTTTAAAGTAAAATCTTTATTCTAAGTATGTTTAAGTTAAAGAGCCATAAAAAAATGATTCTGTTAAATTTGATTTAATTAATTAGCTTAAGAATTAAAGAAAATTAGAAGTCATATGATAAAAGGAATTAGCATAAGCAGAATTAATGAAATTTAACTTAAGATTTGATGTTAAGGCATTAAGTGAAATTAAAAAAAAGAGACTTATACGGTTATGAAGCTTCTTTGGACTAATATGGAAATTAAAATAAGTTTAATAAATGAATTTTTGAAAGTTTATAGAAATCATAAGACAATAGTACATTCTGGTTTAAAAAAAACAATATGGATATTGATTATATTAGAAAGTATAATGAAATCAGATTTAAAGTATACGAATAAGTATTGATAAATTATAACTTAGAATTTAAAGGATTTGTACATATGGTAAATATGCATAGGGAGTTTAATGAGGTGAATTATGAGTGTTCTGTGATGTTATTTAAGTAATTTTTTGATAGAAGTAAAATATTAAGAAAAAGGAATATATTAAAATGAGTTTTATTTGAGATTAAGGTTTTAAATGACAAAAATTGAAATAATAAATTAAGTATGGATATGAGATTATATATAAATAAGATGTGATGATTTTAGTTAAGATTGAAATTTGTTAGACTAAAATTAAAGATAACAGTAAAATTTAAGCATATGTTAATATATTAATTCTGTTGATTTGGGATTTATATGGTTGAATGAATTAAGTATTTTAACATATAATATAAGGATTAATGGCCATATTTAAGTTATAAATAAATGAAATACAATCAAGAATTATTTAAGTAAAGGTTGATTAATGGTTATGTTTAAGTACTAGACTTGGTAATATTAAATTAAATGAAATTAGTTCTGGGTATGATTAAATATTAATAACAGAATTGAAGTGGGGTAATGTTATTGCTTTAATAATTAACTAATTTAAAGATAGAATTATGAAAAGTTTTTTTATAAGGTTGTTTAAGTTTAAATACTAATTGATATAATGTAACAGTTTAAGATGAATTGATATGGGTGACTATTTAATAACAATTATGATGATAGAATAGTTTAATTAAATAAATTATGAAATTAGGATTAATATAAGAAAATAATAATATGAGGAGTTATTATCAAAATTAAATAACTGAAATGTTATGATGAAAATTTAACTTAAAGAGTTTTGATAATTTGAAATCCTAAGGCTATGATTATTTAAGTAAAATAAAACCACAAAGAGTTATATAATATGTTTATATAAGCATAGTTTTCAGTAGTATTATATTAATATTGAGTAAATATTAAATATGTTTATTTAAGTGAAATAATTATAGACACAACTATGGATAATTATATAAATTCTTTAATAATGACTTGGTGAGATGAATGTTAATATTAATAAATGATTTATTTATATGATAATATATGATTGATTAATAATATAATAAATATATTAACCAATAGGTTATAAGGAAGTATAGAGATGTTATTAACTGACTTATGTTAGTTCAAGTATAGAAAAGAGATAAAGAAGCATTGAACACTAAGGTATAAGATTATTCAAGATATTATTAAAATAAAGTTGACTTAAAAGACTATAAGGTAAGGTTAAAGTTTAGAATTTGATTAAAGTTATAATATTATATTAACATATATTAAATGATGATAGTTTTATGAATTAATAATGACATAGTAATTGTTAAGTTATTAAAAGAATAATTCATATTAGAAATAAATGAACGAATAAAATAAAATAGAATGAATTTAAATTAAACAAGTTATTATTAAGATGAATATTAGGAATGATATTGATTTATTCAGTAGTTTATAAATATAAAAATGATAAAAGATGAATTTAATTACTAATAAAAGATTAATATTGATTTTGAAATAGGTAAATCAGTGGAAAATATTCA
>CANYBF010533460.1:0-21021 GCA_948192965.1 Dalechampia spathulata
TGTATGATAGCTTAATAGTTCCCCTAATTGGAAGACTCCGATGTGACTAAGGAATTCTAAAGGTTAGAGTGGAATTTAGTTGGTTTCGCCTTGAGAGAGGGTTATTAATGCCATTGGATATTTTGGGTAGTAATAAGCACATGATTTTTAGCCTCATTTGGTGAAGATGATTTCAAATCCTATGCCTTACACTATTGTTTAAACCTTACACTTGTGAGTTTGGTCCTGTTTAATCTACTTTTATTATTAAGTAACTTCAAACATCAAACCATGTTGATTGCCTAAACAAACAGAAAACTAAATGGTGACAGATAAACAATAAATCTTCATGGGATCGATATCGTACTACAATAGCCTGTATACTTGCAGCTAAGTAGGGATCAAGACTACTATCACAAATTAGCGATCAAGCAGTAGTCAAGGTTTAATTAACTAGAGTTTAGCCCATGGAGCTCTAGCCAGAGTTTATATTATGCATTGGTAAGAGGATGCATCAGCTGCAAATGTAGTAGTCAATATTTTTTTGATCTCTGATCATGAGACATTGATCTTATTTTACCATAGATCCTCTCATTCATATATAAATGTTGAATTTACTTGCTTATCTTATTTGAAATAGGAAAACTTGGGATATGATATTATAGTGTATAGTCCACTAGGATAGAATGTTATTATTAAACAGATATATAGGGATTGCCCATTAAATATGCATAATGTTAACTTTCTATGTGACTTGATTGAAATGTCATTTAAAGAATATAATATGATACTGGAGATGGACTAGTTATCAAAATATCAAGTGGTGATTGACTGTAAATTAAAGATAATAGTTTTCAAAGATCCTGTTTATACTAGTGTCTAGATACATGATTGCAAACCAATAACGATGACTATTATTATCTCAATAACTACTATCAAAATATCAAGTGGTGATTGAGTGTAAATTAAAGATAATAGTTTTCAAAGATCCTGTTTATACTAGTGTCTAGATACAAGATTGCAAACCAATAACGATAACTATTATTATCTCAATAACTACTATTAAAAAATTGCTAATATAGGGTCGTAAAGCATGCTTAGCACATATAATAAATACTCTATTAGAAAGGTCAAAGCTTAATGAGATACCTACAGTTTGTTATTTCCTATATATCTTTCTAGAAGAATTGCCAGGCTAACTACCAATTAGAGAACTAAAGTTCAAGATTCAAGTAATACCAGGTAAAAAGCCAATATCAATTACACCTTATCGAATGGCACCAATAGAATTGAAAGAGTTGAAGATTTCACTATAAGAACTATTAGATAAAGGGTTCATTAGACTGAGTGTATCATTGTAAGGTGTGCCATTACTGTTTATTAAGAAGAAAGCCATTGCAAAATTTGTTGTTTGATGTTTAACTTGTTAACGGGTGAAAGTAGAACATCAGGTACCAGCTGGATTACTTAATCTACTACCTATACCAAAGTGGAAATTGGAGTGACTTACAATGGATTTTATGACCGGATTACCATTAACAGAAAAGAAATATGATATAGTGAAATCCCAGAAGTATAGCAATTACAAAGTACAATTTATAATAATTCGCACAACACTTTACCTACATCCACTTCTCTAAGTCTCAACTTAGGGTTCCACTAAACCAATACACAAATTACAATAATTAATTATTCAAGAATAATTCAATCCCTAGTGTTTTCAAGTCTCACACTCAAACCTTTACAATCACAAATAATCTCACAAAAATCTACTCTCAATTACAATGATAATGCCCCAGCATTAATCACACACCAACCTAAGATTACAAATTAAAAGTTTAGGGTTATGAAAGAGTGAGAGAATAAGATAATGAGAGATATAATCAAGCAAGAATGAGTTTTTAGCAAAGTAACTTACTTGAGAATGCTTATCTCAATAATATAAAAGCTCTACATAGAGAATAGATCCATTAGAATATAATTAATTCATAAAATAGAGCCATTAGAAAGCTTCAAAATCTTTCTATAAATATGTGTATGATTGTATGAGGTCCCATACGCCTATACCGCTTCTTAAAACATAATACATAAAATATGGTATGACCGTACCATATTTTGTACATTATCATACCTGAGCCTGTATGCCCGTACTAAGTACATTTTCACAAGTCAAACAAATAGGGTTTGATATGATCAACCGTATGCCCGTGCCAAGCAAAATACAGCAGTGGCATACCCGTACGTGATCTCGTACGCTCGTACCACTATCAATTTTAAAATTTTAAACTAAATTAACTTAAATTAATTTGTTAAAATACAACCATTAAAATAATAAGTCTAACAATCTCCCTCTTTTTAATGTTGATAATCAATTTAAGTTCAATTTATAAGAACATGCTCAAATTATCAATTTTGAAATTCTCCCCTTTTGTTTTAGAATTAAATTCAATTCATTAATCCAATCATAAAGAAAGTGGTAAAACATACAAGTGAGAAAGTCAAATATAATAAATCATAATCAGAGTAATAAATAAATACATCAAAGTCAACTATAAATCAAAAGTCAAAAGTAAACTAATCCCTAAAATATCTATCTCTGAGATATCTCCCCCTTTAGCAAACATCACAAAGCATCAAGGGGAAGAAGGAGGGATGAATGGATCAAGGAGAGTGTTGATCGACTCAAGAGTAGCAGCAGTAGTGGTCTGGAAGTCCTGGAACTCCTAAGTATACTATAGGAGTCACTGATTAATAGAGTTAAATAAACGTTCAAATCCATCAAGTCTAGTATTGAGCATTGCAAATTGTTGAGTGATCAAGTGTATAATAGATGGAGCAACAGCAGTAGCAAGATTAGTAATGGTGGAAGGAGCAATAACAAAATAGGATCCACCATCAGACTATCTCTATCATTTATGACTCAGGGCCGCCTGGCATCTGGCATCATTGTGAAGGGAATCAGTGGGTGCACGGAGCTTGACAGGAGTATCATCCTTTGGAAACTCTATGCCCTCTAAAATAGGCACCTGCATGTGCCTACAGATCCCAGTAGCTTTGGCACTGTACAGTGCCACTATGTCATTGGGAAGTCCCAATGCTAGAAGATGTTTCAAATGTCTCTTGATGTACTCTGTTTGAATAGATTACTCATTGATGCAGTTTGGTTCACTGAGCATGGAATGCTTAATGAACAACATCTTGAGATTAGGACTAGCAGGTCCAGGGGTAGGTAAATTAGCAGGATAAGCTCTAAGGGAGGTACAGTTATTGTGAATGTATGGTCTAAATATAATGGTATGACCTGGCAATTTTAGTCTACTAGCATCATTGAATTGGTCCTAAAGCTAGCGACTAGACTGAATAGGCATGTCTGTGACCATGGAGTGGAGAAAAATCAAGTCAGGGCAGTGACTATATCATTAGACTCTGATCGCTCGAAAATAAGATAGATGATCAGCCTATGATAGTAGAAAAGAGTGGGGGACTTAAGACAGGAGTCTTTCAGCCTTGAAGGATGGAAAGGAGTATTGAGTGCAATCTCCTTCTAGAATATAGAGCATTCAAAAACCATAGATTTAGTATAAGCAAAACCGTTAGTGAGAAAGTCAAAAATAGCATCAAACTCAATTTTGGTGAGTCTGAAGTTTTTGCAAAAGAGTTTAAAGGTAAAAATATATGACATGTCAAGTTTAAACATCTATAGAAACTTGAAGGAGATAGAATCAATTGATTTGTTATCAAGAAATGCAAAGTTAGACCAACCAATGTTAGCTAAGAAAAATCTAACATTAGCCTCAAGCCCAACAGTACGAAGAGTAGAAACACATGTGAATTGATAGAGAAAAAAGTGTTTTTGAGTTAGAATTATCTATCAAGACATAAAAGTAGGAAAATTAAGCTGAGGAGGAGGATTACTATCAGACTGAATTCGTTTACCCTTGTCTCAACCTCAAGACGAAGAGCCACTACGTATACCATAAGAAGTCATTTTCAAAAATCAAGAATTTTGGAAAAATAAAATTTTTGCAAATTTTGAAAGAATTTCAACAAAATTTTGAAAAATCCTAAAATTCCAAACAAAACAAAACTTAATGAAATTCAATACATAGCTCAACAACACAATAAAGAATAATAAACTCCAAGGAACCTAGCTCAAAAAATGATTAAAATCAAGTGAAAAACACTATCATACCTAGCCCATACCTAGAGTAACATGCTCCCGTAGCATAAATACCAATCTCCCATAAGGAAACCATCACTTACACTATAAGGGATGCATACGTACATACAGCCTATCGCAAGTCATATGGGTACACACTCTTGTATTAGGTGGTGTAAAGGAATTCACAGCGTGATGTTTAATAATAAGCCTATTAACATAACCTGGATATCTTACATACATTCATACAAGGAATTAGTTCATGCCATCATGGTATGAAAACATCCGACATACTTATATATACATCATTAACCAATTCTTTTAATGTTTCATATACATTTACAAAACTATTCCCTTAAAGGATTACACCACACAAATACAAGTACAACTACTACTACTACCACTATAACAAATCATCCCTCCGAACCCTACTTAGGTCCTAAGACAAGAAAAGAACCAAACATCATAACTAACACTAACCCGTAACAATACGATACCTAGTATATACTCATAGTTGGGTTGCTAAACTTCCTCTTCAAGCTCTTACACCCCACTAACAAGAAACAACTCTAAATGTTATTTTGCTAAGGGTTTTAGGAAAGATAAGGATAGAGAAAAGTGAGAAAAAGCTAATGTTTATCCGTTGAAAAGTCAAACTTAAGTCGCATACGATCGTACCAAATTTGGTACGCCCGCACCAAACAACATCTACTGATACCCTATTTTCTTGTAAGCTATAGTACACCCGTACCCCCATTGGTACACCCGTATTGCTCCAATCTTCCTGACAAGCTAAATTTCATACAAGCACTGGTATGCCCATATAGTCTCCATGAACCTAATGCCACTGAACTCTCATGCCTAGTATGCCTGTATGGTAACCCGTACACCCGTACCACTCTCATTCTCAACACACATGGCCTCTAAACTTACTCCCAAGGTACCTAAACCAAAACCCAACCATAATACACATTTCATCATAACATATTCAATATAACCAACATCATTTTGAGAGTAACATTCAAACATGCCTACACACGTATATTAATACAAGTCATGCACATACATAGCATCCTTATCCATCTCTTACAGATCACATTCACATGCATCAAGCTTACATACATTTCATTCCTAACATTCATCTATCAATTCACATGCAATAGTGCAACACAAATAGGGTCGCTAATATGGATGTGACAAACATAATAAATTTAGAATGTAAAAAATGGTAAAACAATGAAAAAATCAAAAAAAAATTTGAGATTTTGAGTTAAATAGACCAAAATTGAGTAGAGGAATGGAATTTTAACTCGTTTGGGATTGATTTAAGGTGTTTTAGTTGAGATTTGGGTGGAAAATGACAGAAATAGTGGTCGTGGTAGGGGGAGAGTGAGAGAAAAACTAAAAAATTAGGTTAAAATTAGGATTCTGAGTCATGTACAATCGAATCATGTATGACTGTAGCAAATCATGTATGATCGTATCGGCTCATTGAAATTTGAAATTATGGAAAAAATATCTTACGTACAGGCTTATGAAATTGCATACAATCGTACCAATTTTATGCCTTTGACATGTACGGGTGTACCATTTTTGGCATACAGTCATACCATCGCTTTGGTAGATTTTAGAATTTTTGAAGAATTAGGTGTATGAGCGTACCAAAACACGTACGACCATATAAAGCCTTTTAAAGTTTTGCTCTTTTGAGCATACAGGTGTACTCCTTTGGACGTACAACCATACTAAGCATTCGATAGAAATAGGATTTTGAGTTTTGAGAGTCATACAGGTGTACCAAAACACATACGACCGTACGGGCATCAAAAGTAGAATTTTAAAGAGGATTTTTGAGATGATTCATGACATTTCTAGAGTTCAAAATTCATTCGTTCTTTAAAAATGATCCATCTATCATCCCTAACTCATGCTTAATGAAATTTAAACGTTCTTCATATAGGGGTTTTATGAAAATATCCGTAAGTTGGTGAGTTGTATCAATAAATTCTAATACAACCTTCCTTTTTTATACATTATCATATAAGAAATAATGTCTAATATTTATATATTTACTCCTAGAATGCTGTATAGGATCCTTAGATAACTTTATAGCACTAGTATTATCACATTTGATAGATGTACATGACACACAAACATTATAATCTCTTAATTGTTGTTGAATCCATAATACTTGAGCATAACAACAACGAGTAGATATATACTCAGCTTTAGTAGTTGACAGAGAAACACAATTTTGCTTCTTGTTAAACCAAGAAACCAAACAATTTCCTAGAAAATGACAAGTTCCAAATGTACTTTTTCTATCTAATACATTCCCAACAAAGTCAGCATCAAGAAAAGTAATCAAGTCAAATGAAACACCTTTAGGATACCACAAGCCATAATGCAAAGTACAAATAAAGTATTATTCATAGGGGTTAGATAAAGTAAACTACCTATCATACCTCTATATTTCTTTTGATCTACTTGTTTGCCACTTTCATCCAATGAAAGCTTGGTTGTAGTACTCATAGGGGTTTTACTTGCTTTAGCATCTTCCATTCTGAATTTCTTCAACATCTCTTGAGTGTACTTGAATTGGTTGATGAAGATTCCATCTTTACATTGCTTAACTTGAAGTCCTAAGAAATACTTCAATTCTCCCATCATGCTTATTTCAAATTCTCCCTGCATACACTTAGAGAATTCCTTGCGCAACTCTTCATTAATATCACCAAATATAAGATTATCAACATAAATTTGCACAACCAAAATGTCATGTTTATAGTTCTTAATGAAGAGTTTTGTGTCTGCTTTGCCTTTTTCAAAACCATGATCAATCAAAAGTGAATTCAATTTATCATACCATGCTCTAGGAGCTTGTTTAAGTCCATATAAAGCTTTGGTAAGTTTGATAACATGGTTTGGAAAGTTAAAGTCTTCAAAACCAAGGGTTATTCAACAAACACTTCTTATTCAATAAAACCATTCAGAAATGCACTTTTGACATCCATTTGAAATAGTTTCAAATTCATATGAGATGCATATGCCAACAACGTCCTAATTGCTTCTAATCTAGTAATAGGTGTAAAGGTTTCATCGTAATCTATACCTTCTTCTTGACTATACACTTGTTCTACTAATCTAGCCTTATTTCTAGTTATAGCACCATCCTTATCTAACTTATTTCTAAACAACCACCTAGTTCCAATGACAGAGGCATTCCTAGGTTTAAGTATTAAGGTACATACTTTGTTCCTTTCAAATTGATTAAGTTCTTCTTGCATAGAAATAACCCAATTCTCACTATTTTAAGGATTCATTAATGTTCTTTGGTTCTATTTAAGATGTAAATACAAAGTTGTTATAAATTTCTTTAGAATGAGAATAAGTAGTTACCCCTTTTAATGTTTCACCTATGATTTGCTCCTTAAAGTGCCCTTTTGGAAATTGCCAATCTTTAAGAAGATTATGTGAGATTTTGGTAGTGGCAAGGTGAGCAGGAAGCTCTTTGCTTTCTTCCTTTTTAACATCGTTTAGAATCACTTTTTGTTGGTTCTCATGTTCCTTTCTTTGTTCCATTGGAATACCTATATCATCATCAACAAGATCCTTTCTTGGACCAAAGGGGTTAGTTTCATCAAAAACAATATGCATTAATTCTTCAACAACCAAAGACCTTTTATTGAAAACCATATATAATTTATTAGATGTTGC
Source organism: Dalechampia spathulata (assembly GCA_948192965.1). NCBI lineage: Eukaryota > Viridiplantae > Streptophyta > Magnoliopsida > Malpighiales > Euphorbiaceae > Dalechampia > Dalechampia spathulata. The sequence goes on from CANYBF010533460.1 coordinate 7,856, forward strand.
ATATCCAAGAAATAAACCTTCATCTATTTTAGGATCAAAATTTCCAAGATTATCATTGGTGTTTAAAATGTAGCACTTGCAACCAAATACTCTAAAATATGAAATTCTTGGTTTTCTACCATTCCATAGCTCATAAGGAGTTTTATTCAAAATAGGTCTTAAATGAACTCTATTAGAAACATAGCAAGTAGTATTGACCGCCTCGGCCCAGAAGTACAATGATAATTAACACTCATTAAGCATAGTACATGCCATATCATAAATAGTTTTATTTTTCCTTTCCACTGCCTCATTTTGTTAAGGAGTTCTAAGAGATGAAAAGTTATGATTGATACCATACAAATCATAAAATGACTTGAAGTTTTCATTTTAAAATTCCTTTCCATGATCACTCCTAATAGATGAAATATAGTATCCTTTTTCATTTTCATTTTTTTGGTTAATGTTTGAAAAGCATTAAATGAATCATCTTTATGAGCTATAAATAAAAGCCAAGTAAATCTAGAGTAATCATCCATAATAACAAGTGCATAATGCATGTCTTCTAAACTAGAAATCCTAATTGGTCCAAACAAATCCATATGAAGTAATTGAAGGGGTTTTGTTGTTGTTACCTTGTTCTTTACTTTAAATAAGGACTTTATCTATTTGCCTATTTGACAAGCTTCACATACCTTATCTTTGAGAAATTTGATTTTAGGAAGTCGAGCCATGTGTTTATTCTTCCCAAGATCACCAATTTTCTCAAAGCTTGCATGTCCAAGCCTTCTATATCATGGCCATGAATCCTCAATTATAGAAACAAGACACTTAACACTTTTATTAGAAAAAGACTTTAAATCTATAAGACAACCTTATAACCATTGTCATAAAGTTGACTTATAATTAACAAGTTATGTTTCAATCGTTTAACTAATAAAAATTTATTGATAAAAAAGTTAGATTCCTTACCAATCTTACCAATCCCAACTACTTTACCTTTAGCATTGTCTCTAAATATGACATTGCCACCATCTTATTTTTCTAAGTTGGAAAATAGGCTTGCATTTCCAGTCATATGCCTTGAGCATCCACTATCGAGGTACCATTTGTTCACACTTATCTTGGATCTCAAGCATACCTATCAAGATAAATGCAATTATTTTTTCTTAGGTGCCCAAATGTATTTGGGTCCTTGAGGTTAGAAGCATAAATATCATCATAATTCTAATGCATTTTCCTAATATAACATTTATTAGTTGTATGCTCCTTTCTATTGCAATAATGACAAATGACATTCTTAAACCTAGAATTATTATGAGTGCTCTTCCTTTTAAATGCACAAACATAACTCTTATTGCATGAACATAAATATTTATGCAATTTATTTATCCTAGCTTGAACACCTTTGTTTTTAAATTTTTTTCTTTTTGAGTAGAGGTGGAAGCTTTCAAAAATATGGTTCCTTTAGAAGAGTAAGAAGCATTTTGATTAAAACCAATGCCTTCCCTATTACCATTTAGTTTTTGATATTTTAAGATAGAATCAATTTTAACTCCTCCTTTTTCAAATTTAAAAAGATTTTATTTCAACAAATCTCTTTCTTTTGAAACCTTATCATTTTCTTCTTTCAAAGCTTTATTATTCTTTTTAAAACCTTCAATTTTAGCTTTGTAAGAAACAAGTTCATATTGCAAATCATTTTTCTCTTTTGAGACACATGCAAACTTATTTTTAAGAGATTTATGTCTCTTAGTTAATTATTCCTACTTTTCTAAAAGTACTTCTAATGCATCATTCTCATTATCATCATCATCATTACTATAATAAGATTGAAAAGATATGGTTACCTCATCTTTATCATCATCCATGAATGCTATGAAGCAAAGATTTATTTTTCCTCCATCACCGGATGCATCATCATAAGACTCAATATCATCATCCCAAGTTGCTTTCAAGGCATTCTTTTTGAATGACTTCAATGGCTTGTTGAGTCGAGGACATTCATTCCTCATATGCCCTAGCTTGTTGCATTCATAACAAATCATAAGACCCTTCTTGAATGTATCTCTTTTGTTTTGGTCCTTCCTTGCTTCAAATGGCTTCCTAAAGTCCTTCTCAAACTTCTTCTTTTTCATGAGAAGGTTCTTTACTCTTTTTGAAAGGAGGGTAACTTCATCATCAATTTCTCCTTCACTTATAAAAGAAGCATCATCTTCCTTTGAAGCTTTAAGTGTTATTTCGCTCCTTTTATCTTCTTCAATTCCTTGCTTGAGGGTAATCTCATGAGTAAAAAGCTTTCAGAGTAGCACATTGGTTGACAAAATCGATAAGTCATTTGCTTCTTCAATTGAGGTTACTTTAGCCTCCCAATCCTTCTTTGGAAAAACATGCAGGATTTTGTTATTGATGTCTTCTTTTTGGTATATCTTGCTCAACTTCATTAGCCTATTTATGATCACTATAAAGCGGTTGTACATTTTTTATATGCTCTCATTTGCCTTCATTGTGAATAACTTATATTGATGAGTTAGAAGTTGCACTTTCTTGGTTCTGACTTGGTTAGTTCCTTCATATTGTGTCTCCAAGGCATCCCAAATTTGCTTAGTCATAACACAATGTAAAACACATCCATATTCTTCATGACTAATAGTACAATACAATATATTCATTGCCTTCTTATTATAAGCATTCGCCTTAAGTTCTTCTCTAGTCCAAGTTGCCTTGGGCTTAAGAGTTGTGACACCTTCATTAGTGATAGTTGTAGGAGTAAGATCACTTTCAATCAAATCAAACAAGTCCACTCCATCACTTTCCAAGAAAACTTCCATCCTGTGCTTCCAATATGAATAATAAGTTCTATTAAAGAAGAGTGGTCTAGTGTAGGATTGACTCTCAATACCTTAAGTTACAATTGATCTTTAGGTTTAGAATATTAATTCTAATCAATAAATGAGCACCACGCTCTGATACTAAATGAAATCTGAGAAGTATGGCAATCACAAAGCATAATTTATAGTGGTTTGGCATAACACTTTGTTTACATCCACTTCTCCTAAGTCTCAACTTAGGGTTCCACTAAACTAATACATAAATTACAACAATGAATTCTTCAATAAGAATTCAATTCCTAGTGTTTTCAAGGCTCACACTCAAACCTTTACAATCACAAACAATTTCATAATAATCTACTCTCAATTACAATGATAATGCCCCAGCATTAATCACACACCAACCCAAGATTACAAATCAAAAGTTTAGGGTTGTGAAAGAGTGAGAGAATAAGATAATGAGAGATATAATCAAGTAAGAATAATTTTTTAGCAAAGTAACTTCCTTGAGAAAATAAAAGCTTTACACAAAGAATAGATTCATTAAAATGCAATTAATTCATAGAATAGAGTCGTTAGAAAGGTTTGAAATCTTTCTATAACTATGTGTACCACCATACAAGTTCCCGTACATCTGTACCGCTTCTTAAAATACAATTCACATTTAGGGCCAAAAGGTTAGTACGACTGTACCACTATCTTGGTATGCCCGCATGAAGCTTTTGATAAGTTTTAGCATATGGTATGACTAGCCCATGCAATCATACGAGCCAATGCATAAAATATGGTACAGCCCTACCTAAACTTGTACGCCCATACCAAGTACATTTTCACAAGTCAAATAAATAAGGTTTAATATGGTCAACTATATGCCTATACCAAGTAAAATACAGTAGTGTTATACCCATACATGATCCTGTATGCCCGTACCATTATGAATTTTAACATTTTAAATTAAATTAACTTAAATTGATTTTGTAAAATACAACCATCAAAATAATGAGTCTAACACATAGTATGAGTTATAGTTGATGAATTAAAAAAGTTAGCACATTTCTTACCTGTACGAATGGACTATAGGTTAGAAAGATTAGTAAAATTATTCATATAAGAGATCATTAGACTAGATGGAATTCTAGTATCTATAGATTCAGATAGAGATCCTTGATTTACTTCTAGATTTTAGGAAAGTTTTTAGATAGCTTTAGGAACTAGTGTGCATTTTAGTACAGCTTTTCACCCATAAACAGATAAACAATCTAAAAGAATTATATAAATACTAGAAGATATGCTTTGAGTATGTGTCCCTGAATGGGAAGGTAGCTCGAATAAATATCTACCGTTGATAAAGTTCACATATAATAAAAATTATCGGTCTAGTACACCGATGACTCTATATGAAACATTATATGGAAGAAGATGCAAAATGCCACTTAATTAGGATGAAGTTACGGAAAGAAGGCTAATAGGACTCGATTTGGTACAGTAAACTGAAGACAATGTTAAATTGATCAGAGAACAATTAAAGGCTACATCGAATAGATAGAAGTTTAATATTAACTTGAAATGAAAGCATACTAAATATAATGTGGGAAATAAGGTATTTTTAAAAGTATCACCCTGGAAATAGATAATGAGATTCAGTCATAAAGGTAAATTAAGTATGAGATTCATTGGACCATATAAAATACTTAAATGAGTTAAACCATTAGCTTATCAATTAGCGTTACCACCAAAATTAGATAGAATACATAATATATTTCATGTTTTTAGACTTCAAAGATACATATTAGATCTATCAATTATAGTTCTAACAGAAGTCATAGAGATTCAGTCTAATCTTACATATCGCAAAGAACCCATAGTTATCCTTACCAAAGAGACCAAACAGTTAAGAAATAAATAAATTCCTTTAGCAAAAATGTTATGAAATCACCATACAAGTCAAGAAGCAACCTGGGAGCAAGAAATGGATATGAGACAATAACAACACTAATTATTCACAAATTAGTAAGATTTAAATTTCAAGATGAAATTTTCTTTAGAGAGAGAGAGAATTGTCATATCCATACTCACTGTCATTATTTTAATTATGGTCATAATTACGTCTAGTTATATTTTTTATTTTGATAATTAAATTATTAGTGTAATTAGTGATTAACTAAATAAGACTAATAATATGACATTTAAATTATTTTATTTAAATATATATAGATGCTTATATTATTGGTATTGCTAGAAAATATAATTATAACTGATATAGGAATGATTATTAATCAAGTATTGAAGGTTGATGGTATTTGATAAATTATATGAAAGAAGAGAATGGTGAATGAATAACTAAAATAAGGGATAAGTTAGGATTATTTATGAAAAGTATATACATTTAGTGAGTGTCAAATTATACATAGCATTTAATTATACTCTGATATAATTATGTTAATTAATATTTTAGGTTTCTATATTAAAATTTCTAAAATAACTGAATAATTAACCAAATGAGATTAATAATTTAATAAATGTATAGAAGTAATTAATCGTATAATTAAGTAGAGGATTGAATTAAATGGATAGTTTGGTAATTATATTGTTGAAGGTTAAGATATTTATATATATATATGAATTAATTTTAGTTGGTATTTGAGAATAATGTATTAAGTGCAAGGAATATGGTAAATGCTAAATAATCAATAAGTTTTGAGTTAAGTGAAATTATGAGATACATGTGTATATAAGTTTGTATTTATCGTTACACATATAATTCATTTAATTATGGAAATTTAATAGGATAGTATATACTTATGCAATATTTCATATCAACTCATTAAACACAAGTGGATTCATAAATTTATTGGATACATATATTTGTCTAATTAATCTTTGATTAAGCAAGGCCATACTTTAAAAGATAATAGGAATGTTAAATGAGAATTTAGGAATAAAACAAATCTCACGCCTAAGATGGTTATGGGAGGATTTAATAGGGGGTGGCTCTAATGAACATTAGGAAAAGAACCTAAGAGAGCTGTGCGGGAATATATTCTAGAATTTTGAGATAAGCAGATAAGAATCAAGGTAAGAAGGGTAGAAGAAGATGCTTAGAAAGGTTAAATTTTAAGAGCAAAAGATAGCTATCGAACCAAGTATACACACTCTTCACTAAACTAAGGTAAGTTTAAGCTTCAATTATGCATTAAGAATAATCTATATGCATGAGGTTTCATAATACGGAGTGACTTGTGGATCATTATCTTGAGCTATGAATTGGTTTAATACCAGCTGGAATCTTGTGCATAAGATGAGTGAACTCGTAATAAACAACAGGAGATTGCGTATATTTTAAAGCATTGGTTGAAGAACATATATGCAATCTTACATTCCTATTATGCAGAATTAATAAAAGAACATATATGCAATCTTACATTCCTAGTGAGAGATCATCCTAAGGCTAGCCATAATGTGTGAATTAGTTGATGTTAAATAATTGTCTCTTGTAATTAGTATTGAGGGAATGATCTAAAGGAGTAGATTTTAAAGATTTCAATATTGACTTAAGTAGCTTACTATGTGTAGAGTAAAATGTGTGCCACTTGTTTAAAGTGGAATTAAATGATGTGGTCATGCAATTGAAGGCTGGAAACTTGTACCTCTTCAATATACACTGAGATAGGAAGCCATTGGACCATAATTATCCTAAATTAATAGTGGTCTAAGGACTTTGAGTAAAATATTTTTCTTGGAATTAATGTCATTGAATTTTATCATCTAAAAACTTGACTTTAAGCAGTATATAGGACTACATTTATGTACGCACTCATATAAAAAATAATAACAGTATAAACTCTATGTGTAAGCAGTAAACTACCACAGGATTTAGGGGCTAGAATTGTATTTTCTTTTAAGATGGGAACTAAAGTGTTATATGAACATTGCTAAAATTATTGGATCGTAACTTTCCATAAAATCAAAGTTAGAAAAGCATTAAATTTGTTAGCATTAAGGCAGGAATAACATGGAATTAAATTACTGAGACCTTGGACTTTAATTAGCTAAAGACTGAACTTAAATAGCTTTATGATTTCATATATGCAAGTACCTAAGTTGGCTATATATTTTAAGCTTTGTGCACTCACATGTACAAAGAAATAACTTTAATGAGCTGGAAATGTGATATATTCATAGACATAAATTTATAATCAATTTAGAAAAGAATATGTATGTATATGCATCAATATAAGGTTTAAAAGAAATAAATATGAAATTAATTTATGATGGAAAAAAGTATACATGGAATTATGTTGTTTGTGTGCTGTTAAACTGGAAATTTCTTTCTAATAGTGAATGAATTATTTGGTTGTGCATTGGGGCGATTAACTAAGTAATAAACTTCATAAAAATATAATGTTATAGGATCATGAATGAAAACATAGAATGTTTCATTGGACCAGCTGATTGTTGTATGAAAATAAATGTGCATGAGATATACTTGCATTAAGTAATTAGTTATGTTATAATATAGTGACATGCTAATTTAAGACAGCATTCCTAATTTTGGAATTTAATGATTTGGTTAAATTATATAGGTAACATTAAGTTATTATGGCATTAAGGGTAATGTTATTGGACCATATGACATTATTTCATGGTGGATATGTAGTTTTAAGTCAATAGTAGCATTAATTGTTTAGTAATACATTGGAACCAAGTGATAATTTATAAAGAATTTAAACAATACAACAAGTCTAATGTTTAAAAATTGATATAGGAAGAAGTTACACAAATTATTACACGTATAGTTTCATAAATTGATTTCTTTGGGGAAATAATGTATGTAATAACTAACAGAAACTTAAGCAAGAATTGATTGAACCATTTAACTATGGGTATACCTAATTTGGTTAATGCTTAACAAAAGCGGGATACTAGAATTAGTTAAGCCATTATCATGCCTTATGAACCAGAAGATTTATGTTAATTATTAAATATGTTTGAGGAGCAGTTTTGAACATAAAACATTATAACAATGGTACATTGGTTGACATAATCATATGAAGTTGGTACATATAGAAAAACTTGGTATTGAAGTTATAAATAGTACTAAATTACATAATTTATTTAATGGTGATATAGATGCAATTTATTCATGAATTTTAATACGATATTTTTATATATAGTAGGTGATTGAATTGTTTAAAGATTATATATGCTTGAAAATTTGGTTAAATACACATAGGTGTCTATAGTTAGTTAGTTTGGAAAAAATTAATATAAGTATTATACATTTACATGTTTATCATATTTACAAAGTGTATTCGATTCATATATCGAGGAATTTGTGTATGTCAAGCGAGAAGAATAGGGAAATCATTAACCTTGTTTTACGGAGAGATAAAACTATAAAAAAAAGGTTTGCGCCTAAGATTAATTATCTTTAAATGAGATTCACAAATAAAATATAGAGATTTATTAATTACAAGTATACTATTACATAACATTGCGAATATTCAATTAGTATTATTTATTGGATATGTGATATAAATATATATATATATATATTCTGAAACATTATCGTTTTACATATTAAGTTAGCATTATGTAGATTTATATATGATAAAGGCATAAGTCATGCATTATACATCATTAGCATGACATATCGAAAGAATAAGGAACGTACAGTGACATAAATACAGAAATATAAATACAGATATAGTTACAAATACAAAAAAATACAAAGAATACAAAAAATATAGAAATATACTAGGAAAAATATAAATGATTGAAAATATACCTAGTATAAATTATGCACAATCAAATATAGAGATAAATATGGCCATAAAGAAGTGACAAAGGAACGTAATGCATAATCGCATTCATTATCATATAGCTAACAATTGCCACAAGAAAAGAAGGACGAGGTTCATATTTGCATTCACAAACATAAAGTATATCATTATTATTTGTTGACATATAGTGCGATAATATGGTTGATCCATGAAAATGATGAATGGTATATATAGATTTAATTATAAAGGATTATTTTAATGATAATTCAATATTGATAGTATAATTTAATTAGCTGCCCTACTTATTATAGTAGATTAATATGTTATTTATTAAATTATTTTTTTCATTATTGACATTTATTTTATAAAAGATAATTAAATTTTATCTACAACATAATTTTGATGGACGCAAGTCAGAGTAGTTCTCAAGAGCGTCTAGATCAGTGAGGCACTAATGCAATTAGGATACTTCAAGCCTTGTATGAACCTCGAAATGCACTTTTAATAGTATAGCGTATTCTTAGCAAATGTTTCTTTTTTGTAACTATCATTATGTAATTATGGATAATAAAATATTTCAAGCTTGTTTAATAGTAGAAATGCTAAAACTACTCAGTGTGGGCTTGTTTAAATTACATAAGTACTATATAGATAGTAGTTATTTAATGGCATATCATAATTTATGTATGAATATTTTATATAAATAGGTAATAACAAGGCACAGGTTATAAAATAAATAGTTATAAATATAGACTAGATATATTCCATAAAAAAATTTACAGATCATTTTATGGGATGATTAATGAATTTCTAATTATATATTTTTATTAATCATTCTACGGGAGCATGTTTTCATCAATCGGGTGTGACATTATACAACATATCATTGCTATACTATTGACATGAAATGATAGAGGAAAGTAGAATGTGATGCATTTGCATACATTGACATGTACATTATACAATTGCTATCTTGCGAATAGAAATGACAAAAGGACAGGGGTAAGAGAATGCCACACATAATTACCATTATAGGTATTTAGCATAGTAATGTTATATTTGGAGATATATGCAGGTAATAACAATAATGGAGTTTAGCTAAAACTAATATGATTTTCATGTGATATAAATATAGTTTATATTCTTCCATACATTTAACCTATGGTTGTTATTACTTTCATAAATTATAATTTAAATTATATTATACTTATTATTGAATACCACTAAGTTTTATACTTAATGTTTATCATTTAATGAATATAGATCAAAGTAGTTGAAAGGGGCGTTCGGATAGTGAGACACTAAAGCAATTAGGATAATTCAAGTTTTACACGATCCTCAGAATACACTTTTGAGAGAATAATGCATTCCTAGTAGATGTTTTAATTATGCAACTATCATTATATAATTTATGGGCAGTAGAATATTTTATGCTTGTGTAATAACCTAATTGCTAAAATTACCTATTGTATGGCTTATCTAAGTTATATAAATGATATTTATATATAGGGAGTTGTTTGATGGCATGCCATAATTTTATATATGAATATTTTATATGAACAGATAATGACAGGAAGCCATAAGTAATTAAACATATAGTCATAATTATATATCATATATATTCCATTGAATAAAATTTTATAAATCCTTTGTTAAGTGATTAATGAATTTCTAATCATATGGTTTTTATTATTCTATAGGAGCATGTTTTCACTAATTGGGTGTGATATACATGTATTCTAGCCTCCCACAAGTATGCTTGACATGTGGAGCATGTTACTTTTGATCCAAGGAAAGTGGAGTACGTTATGTCATTTTTTCTATGTATGAAGCACATTTTGTAACATGTTGTATATGTTAGGTAAAATGCATAACATGAAATACCTATTTCTCATCCAAATCTAATGTGGGCCATAGATCATTATCATTTTAGCATAGTCAGAGGATAATGAGCATATGGTGCATGTTACAAAGTGTGCATAGAGGGCACACATTAAGGTTTTCCTGATATGTGGAGCATGTTTTGCAACATGCTATGTATGTTAAGTAGATTTAGCCAATGTATTATGCATGTTACATGACATGTTATGCATGTTGCATTAAAAATCTTAGAATCCCACATTCCTTACCTATTATGGGTAAGTCTCACATCTTTCCTATATATATAACTCGTGTATTTACTGAAAAAAGTCTAAAAATTAAGAATTTACCTAAACTCTATCAAAATTAACACTCATTAATTAATCATATAATTAACTATTGATTAGATGATTAGAAACTAATGTGTTCATCAAATCCTTTGCTTAATACATGATTAAGAAAAATCAAGCTTGTTTTGCCTTTGATGAGTCTTAGAATGTCATTTTTGCTTCTTGTTTTCTTATTTTTTATGGATTTTATGATGAATTTATGATTTATGATTGTGTTTTAGCTAATCTGGAATGCAACAATATCATTTACGTCAATTAATGACTTAATATGATTTATGGCAGTCCTAAACATTGATTTTCCTCAAACTTCATTCGTAATTTTTCCCTAAAAATCTTATTTTTCTTCTTTTCTGGTTCTTGATGTGTAGTATACATTATAATATATGTTGCATACATTATAGAATATGCTATGAACATTACCTTTTCTAGGTAACATATTATGCACATCATAATCAATTTTTCTTTATTTCATGATTTTTCACTCATTTTCATTCATTTTTTGATTCAAATTGAAGCCTTCAGCAGCATTTAAGGTTTTATAATGGCCCAATTATCTAATTCATCATACATTGACATAATTTCATTAATTTTGGCTTCAAAATTAATTTTTAAGTTCAATACCATTTTAATTTGATTTGAGTTGCAATTGTTGTGATTGAAGTTGAATTGGATGTTGGATCTATCTCCAATTGATGTTAAATGATGTTAGAGTCTTCTAATTTTAATTTTTATGATTAATTTCTATTAATTTTTACCATAAAATCAATTTATCTTGCTTGATTTCTTAATTAAATGCCATTTTAATTGTAATTTATTATCGTTTGACATAATTAGTCCAAATTGGATGTTGATTCATTTCCAAGTGATATCTAATGATCATGAAATCTTCTAATTTTACGTCTATGATAAACTTTTGCCTAAAAACTGATTTTTAATTACTCTTTCACTTCATTTTCAAATTAAGCCATTTAATTTGTTTTTCATTACAATTATATATGATTAAAAGTGAATTGGGAAGTAGATTTAGCTTAAATGCCTTGCTAGAGTGATTTTGGGAGTTTTCTTTTATCTTCATGATATTTTCGCGATCAAACTCATATTAATTACCCTTTTCATTAGTGTTGCCAACATATTTTGTCATGTCTTCTGGCTACGTAACATGCTCCCGTAGAATGATTACTAATTCTCCATCAAGAAAATCAATAATCATCCTACAAGGGATTCCATACATTCATAAATAGTGCACCAAATTTATATATATATATATATATTTATATCCAATTCATTTTAATGGTCCCTAGTTCAACAATCATACATTGCTTAATTCATACCATTTTTAGTGTCATACACGTTATTATATATAGATAATATAACATAATTCAAGATACTGCCAAAGTATTTATTTAAAATTATTGCACGATTAATACTTATAAGAAGTCCATAATATCTTTATTACCAAATAGATGGATTTGTTCTGCTGCTGCCTCAATGTTTCTCTTCTACGGCTTTACTAGTTCCTGCGTTTATCAATTGACAAACGCTGAGTATAAAATTCAGTGGTGCTAGTTATAACACGTAATACATTTAATCATATAATCCAAAAAACTCATAGCATTAATATCCATGGCATTTGTAGTTCATGATGCATTGATGTCAATTTAATTTTCATATCATTTATTTCAAGCAATATGAGCATTTATTTTGAATTTCATGTCATACATATATATATATATATAATTCATTTAAACATGACTATCTTGAATTATGATGAATTTTGAAACATATTAATTATTTATATAAAGATAAATGTCATGTATCATAACATATTGCCAGATGCCAATCTTTATGAATAATGCTTATTGATGAGAATGCATTCATGCTATGCATTCACCCTCTTGTTCTTTGATTCATTATTTTATCCATATGCGCATTTTCTGGGCATTCATTATATCATCATTGTGTTTCAATATATATGAGCTCATTTTTCATCTGACTTTTCAATTTCTGTTATCTCTCTTTTCATGATATCATAATCATTTAATTCCCATAGGAATTAATATCATTTTTGCCCAATAATAATCATTTAGCCCTTTCATATCATATTTTCCATTCTCTTCACCTTATTCCACCATATCATGCCATGTTATGAATCATGTGAAATGCCATATGATTATGAAGTGTATAATGCTTAATTTTAAATTATTATAATTATGTAATATTATTGTATTACCAAACCTTTACCTCTTTGATCAATTAATGATCGAGGACTTCAAACATACTAGCACAAACCTGGTATGTCATTTCCCTGGTTTATATCCTTGGATGATTCATGAATATTTTCCACTGATTGACCTATTTAAAAA
>CANYBF010533470.1:0-18404 GCA_948192965.1 Dalechampia spathulata
AGATTGTGCAGGTATGGGACTGTGCAATCGAGAATAGCTTAAGTGATTAGATAGGTACTATCCATACCATCAAGGTGCACCGACCTTTTCGGTTCTCATTCCGTAAGAACTCCATAGTTAAACGTGCTTGACATGGAGCGATTATAGGATGGGTGACCTCCTGGGAAGTTTTCTCGGGAAGCATGTGAGTGAGAACAAAGCATGTTGGAAAGGTCTCGTGTTGGGTTGTGGAGGCAGTCGTCTAATCAGGCTGTTACAGAGTATAATAAACATATAACATAACTTAAGCATCTGATAAGAGAAGGGCATAATAAGATAATAATAAAATATAATAATTGAATAAAATCCAGCTACTTCTCTTATTGATTAATAGAATTGATACATAAATCTGATTATCTCGCTTCATGAGTAGGCAGGAGAGAATATCTTACACTAAAGACAATCATAAAAAGTGCTTGCCATCATGCTTAGTCCCCAGACATCATCCAAGTCTGACTAGTCATTCCCCTTAAAGAGTATTAGGAACATAGTTGGATCTGGCAAGAGGAGATATCAAAGTGTTTCATCTATCACACCCTTAAAATACGTAAATAAAATATAAATATGAAATATCTATTCTACCTTTGAGTAAGAGAAACCTAAACCACTAATACTTTCCCTTGTTCAAATGGTCAATTATCTCATCGACTGTAACTTTAAAAAGTCATAATATCAGGTTCAACTATCAAGAGGTTTAATGAAGTACTTTTTATCTTCAACTTTTTAAATCATGATCACTCATATTGATAAGTTCACCTTCATTATTGAGATTGTTGACTTTCATCCTTATAATATTTATTGAAGTACACTATGAACAAACATCAACCTTGTTATTGGTATGGTATGAATACTATCAAGCAAACAAGGAATATTGAATTTCACTCTCTCCACTATAACAGCTTTAAACTTGCATATGGCTCTTATCCACTTTATTGATCACTGATTCTCATCCATAACTCCATAATTTATTGGAGGTCATGCCTTTGAAATCTCTTCCACGATTGTGATTATTGTTTACACTCAAATATGCTTTAGTCCAATGAATGGCTCACGAATATCTTTCCCTTGGTACACTTGATATGCATAGTCCCAAATAACATAGAATGCCTAAAACGTGCATCAGTCCCTTTGATGGCTTATTGACTTATCAGTAATAACATACACTTCACCTATAATTGGTGAAAATCCTTAATCTTCCTACAATCACATACTTCATTTATCCTGTAAGGTTGACAACAACAATACACTTTATTAAAAGTTATAATATATTTTCTATCTCCTTGTGAGAATACCCATCCATTCACCTGTAAAACTATAATGATCATAAATGCTTTTGAACTCTCAACTTCAAGCTTTTACACCTTCCCACATGTAAACTCATAGGTTCTATTGAGAACTTAGCAATATCAATAAAGGATGTCCACTCTATGCGATAGTGCTCCATCATGACCAAAACGTATCCTAAACTCCTCTACTCAAGGTAGATTAGTAATAAAATCAAAAACCCTTTCTAGATACAAACAATTCTACTTTAATGTCTTAAATGAACAAATAACTCCATCTATCTCCTTGTTCAATAATTGTTCACACATTTAAAGTAGATATCATTAGTGATGTAATTTACCTTTCACTTCCTTATAGGAACTTCTTACATAAGTAATCCTAAATTAGATTGCATAGTCTCATATCAAATCTTGATGGTCTACCATAGCCTTAAGCAATTCCACATATGATAAATTCATTATTAGTAGATTTACTCAGATTACCATAACCTTAAGTGTTTCCATTTAATTTACCATAACACCTCAATGCATACTAGCTTAAGATTTTAGCAATATGATTGATTCACAAGCGTCTTAATGCATGCTTGCTTAAATATTTAATTTCATTCTCAAGCATCTCAAGGTACACTTTCCCACCTGTGCTTTACTTAACACCAAGCATCTCAATGGATGCTTATTCAATATTCTTGCATAAGCTATCTACTCATGCTACATATATTTATAGTGCCTTATGTGTTTCTTTTAATATAATATAAAATCTATTAACTCATTTTGAAAGCATCTTAACACAAGCTTAAGGATTAACATTATCATGTAAACCCTTTGTTTATACTACACATATTAGTAGCAAAATAATTTGACAACTACATCCATAAGACAATGATAAGACTGTCCAATGTATAGAATGTTCACATGTTTCCTAAGAAACTCCAATATATAGAATGTTCACATGTTTCCTAAGAAACTTCCTAAGACGTTGCTAATCCAATAATTGCTTTAAGTCAAGTATACTTGATTATGAAGTTTGTAATAAAATAACACCAAAAAGGCACATACCCTTGTTGGTATGGATAGTATTATCAAATCTTTTTTAAGTTATTCTCCATTATACATTTCCATATTAATACAATCTTAAAATAGCTTGAACGATTTTGAATTAGATAGTCTCATACCTATACTAACTCCAAAACAATCTGAACTATTCTCAATTGTATAGTATCATACTTGTACAATTTCAAAATCACTCAATTATATATCCCCTCCCTACATAATTTCAGCCAAAAGTCCTTTGACTTCCTTAACCCATCATTTAAGCACCTCAATGTGGATTATCTTAGCATTTTTATCATATGCTATCAAAGTCATCTCAACTATATCAGTCTTAGCTCTGATACCAAGTGTCATGGGTCTAGGTTTCAACCCTTAATAAAGATTCGTATAGCACTCGTATAAGATACTTCCTATACAAGCCAACGTTCAAATCCCATTAATAATTAGTTCATGATCTAGTTAAGCATGGTATAAAGACATCAAGAGTAACACGACCCTCATAAACAAGTATAACAAGCATATAACATAGCTTAAGTTTCACACAAGAGAAAAACATAATAAGATAACAAAGCATGATAATTTAATAAAATTTGGCTACTTCTCTTATTGATTAATAGAATTAATACATAGATTTGATTATCTTGCTTCATGTGTAAGCTAGAGGGAATATCTTATACAAAAGACAAGCCTAACAAGTGCTTGTCATCATGCCTAGTCCCCGAATATCATTTAAAGTTGAATAGTCACTCCCCCTTAAAGATTATTAGAAGCATAATTGAGTCTAGTAGGAGAAGATATCAAAGTGTTTCACCCATCACATCCCTAAAATACATAAATAAAATATAAATATGAAATATTTATTCTACCTTTGAATAGAGAAAACCTCCACCCCTAACAAGTACGACTATACGGGCCAGATGATACGCTTGTACCAAACATTTTACTGATAAATTGAAACACAACCTATATAGACATACGTACCAGTACATCTATACCAACAAGTGGTACGTCCGTACTAAAGACATTTTTACAAATTTAATAATAATTCACAAGAAACTTGTTTGTTAACATCAAAATAAACAACAAAAAGGTTCACAATTATAATTAATTATTTTATACATAAAAATATGTCAATGTAATTTATTAATTCTCAAGAATTTTAAAATAATTATTTATTATATTTACATTATAATTAGAAATTAGATTAAAAATAAAAATAAATTTTAAACATTTTTATAAAAAAAGTAGGAAATTGACTAAAATTATAACATATGTAAAGGTTTGGTTAAAATTACAAATAATATATTGCTTATATGATATTGACATATCAATTATAATATTTTTAAAAAATACATTAGCAACCATGTAGGCTCAATTTTAATCAATTTTATGGACTAATTATTATTATAAATAAAATTTCCCAATTCAGGATATTATTATCAAAATTTAAATTTTTAACTAAATTGTAAAAATTAATAAAGGTTGATATTTTTTTAGCAATAATCAATAATTTAATTTAATTAATCTAATTAGATAACTATAACTATACTTCATAATATATAACATTGTAATTATTATATGATAAGACATATAAAAAATTAACCATCAATCCTTGAATGCTATTTGGTTATTACATATGGTTACGTATAAAATAAATTTATATAATATCAATTATTATACTATAAATATTTAACAATTATATCATATTTATAAAATAAATACCACCCATAATACTTATATGTTAATATTAAAAATAAAATATTATTAATGATTTATCAAATATATTTTTATATATTTTTTAATTATATTTTATTAAAAATAAAATATTTCCATGATGATAAAAGGTAAGTAACAAAAATAGTTTTATTTTTATTATGTTTACGAAGAAAAGACTTAAAATAAGATTTTTATATTTTTTATATATACTAAATTGTATTTTATTCTTTATTATAAAAAATTATATGTATTTAAATTATATTTGAATTCTTATATCAAAATATGATTAATTAATTGATAATACAATAGACATAAATATCATTAAAATAAAATAAAATTATAATAACTTTGACTTAATCCATCAAATTAATTTTCAGATTCAAACTGCCTACTGAAAATGATTAATTCAAATTAACCATTAATTGAGTTTTGAATTATTATAAATTCATTTTTCACCACTTAAACTCTTTATGTAGGACACGACAATCTTCTCCCTTTAAATTTGTGACTTTTCCTTGTGATTTGGCCTCAGGCCTATACCAATTTGTCATTCTTCTTCAGTCTTAAACTAGACCTGGATCATGTATGATACGAAATCCAATAATTCAGATTCAATTGATTCAGTTAATTTTCAGATTTTGACCATTAATTAAAAATAATTAATCCAGGTTAACTGATAATTAGGTTTTGAATTATTATAATACCTTTAAACTCTTTATACGAGATATGATAATAATTAAATAATTTTAATTAAAATAAAATATATTAAAACTAAAATAGAGGAAAAATATTAATATATATGAAATTATTATAAAAAATTAATTTTTATATTACTATTTTAAATTTAAAATTCCAACAATAATGAAATTTTCATAATCATTATTTGATATTATATTTTTATTTATAAATAAAAATTTATTAAACTCAAACAATTGTAAATATCTTAATTAGTTGAAATAATAAATGCTATAATATAAAGTTTTATTTAATATAAAAATAAATTAATTAATAAGAAATCAAAGAATTATTCAATAAATTATTAGACATCAAAATTTGAAAATAATCTTATATAATAAATTTAAAATACTCAATATCTTATTCATGAGTTTTTACGGGTTAAAAAGTTTAAAATTTTTATTGAATGATCAAACCAAACACTCCTTTTAATATATATATATATATATATATATTTGAACCATTAGAACTATTCATTCCATTAAATATCATTATACATGCTGATGGCATCAGCATGTAAAAGTGTAGCAAGCTTTGGAGGGGCAAAAAGAATCCAATCGGGAGCCAAAACAGAATTAAGTCTCTGATTTGGAAAACAAGAGCCTCAACATCCCAATTAAGAACTGGACTAGGAATAACAAAAAAAGATGTTAATTGCTGATTATCGATTTCAAAAATTGCTGTGTCCACCCTCATAGCTACAGCCAACCTAACCGCATGTAGGAGAGCCAATGCTTCGGCTTTAAATGGAGATTCACAAGCCATTGAACCTACGGAGCCATCTACCAAAAACCCAGAACTATTCCGACAGACCACAACCACCGCTGCTTTCTTGCACCTCTGGTTATAGGCAGCATCGCAATTGAATTTACACCATTCCAAATTTGGTTTAGCTCATTTGCACTCTCTTACATTCCCCACACCTACTACATGATTATTCTGTTAAAAAACGTTTGCTTCAAGTGTTTTCATCCACATCTGGCAATCTTTGGATGCTTTGGTAATAGTAAGCATTGGCGAGGGTGTAACTGCATTAAAAACAGCATTATTCCTTGATTTCCAAACAACATTATTCTTTTCAATATATATTTGATTGTAGTTTTAGGTATGAATTAAATATTTTATTGAATAATTTGGTTGAGGTGTAAAGTTATAACCTAAGTTTGAAATCTTTATATTGTCTTATTATTAACTCTTTTACGTTTAATAAAACCAAATTATCAACTCCTTATCTTTATAATTTTGATAATATATTTAGCAATCCATTTTAGCATATACAGAATGCATAATTTTCATCTATTTTTTGTGTTAATTTTTATAGTTGTTTTTCATGCTCTAAAATTAGCCATTTCATTTTGACTCAGATTTAAAATATGATTTTAAGAATTTTGGATTGATATAGTTTATTTTCTTTTAAACACTGTCTGTTTGTTAATTTGTTTCAATACATCAATTATTTTCTTCTTAGCGTTGGTTTTTGTATTTAATTTTGATGCCAAACTTAAGCAATGTGTACCAACTAATTTAAAATCTTATATATACATGTAACAATTAATTAAAAATCTTGTTTACAGATGGTCATAATAATTAGAGGTGTAAATGAGTAAGCTGTTTGTGAGCTATTCGATACTTGGCTCGATAAAAGCTTGTTCGAGCTCATTCGTTAAACTAAATGAATCAAGCTTAAGCTTGATTTTAAAACTCCATTTGTAAACGAACCAAGTTCGAGCTCATTGATACTCTATTCGTTTAAGCTCGCAAGCCGGCTTGTTTATGAGCCATGAGCCGGCTCATTTATAAGCTCGCGAGCTGGCTTGTTTAGAAACTCATGAACCACCTCGTTTATAAGCTTGTGATTTGGCTCATCTATGAGCTCGTGAGCCAGATCGTTTGTGAGCTCGTGAGCTATCTCATGAAGGAGCTGGCTTATGTGCTCGTGAGTTAGTTCATTTATTTTATTATTTTTATATAATTCATTTTATTATATAAAATTAATATTTTATTTATATCTGAATGATAAATTATAGAAATATAAGTATATAGCAATTAATAATATATTATATATATCAAAATTTAGTTTTTATATTGTTGTTATGATTATATCTATAAATAATTTACTAATTAATATTCTAAAATATCTATTTTTAATTTTAAATAAAATACAATTAATATAGATAAGATATATTTATATGAAACTTAAAATCATAAGATTCAAGTCATATTACATTCAAAAATACTAAAACAAATAAATTTTTTACATTACAAAAATTTCAATACAAATAATTCTTATAAGTTAATTAATAAATGTATCATTTTGTAAAACTATCAATAATTTATGATAAGAGAATAATATGATTCAACAAATTAAAAATGAATAATTGAAATGAGTATATAAGAATTATATTAAAAAAGTATCTCTCTACTTTTATATTTTTTTATATATAAAATATATTAATTATTCATTAAATAACAATTTTATTACTATCATTGTTTATAAATTTATTTATCCATAAATAATTAAATATTTTAAAAAATTTGTATATTAATTATGCTTATTATCTTATAATATCAACCTTCTCTTCATTTTTAAAATAACTTATTTATTGATATAATTGAATAGAGCTATTTATAGGCTAAGTTTAATTCAGTAGAATCTCATTTAATGAAACTCATTTAATAAATAAATTAAATTTAAACTAAACAATAAATAACTTATTTAAACTCATCAACACTATTAATGAAAAACATCTCATAACACTATTAACTTATTATTTTATAAATAAATTTAAATTTAAAATTTAAAATAGTAACTTATTATTTTATAAATAAATAATATTATTATTTTTCATAAAATTTATAGTATATTATTTAATTTGAGAAATATGTAAATAAATAGTTTGTATAAAAATGTGAAATTATTGTCTAATATATAATATTTTTGAAAAAATATTTATTGCATCTAAAAATATGAAATTTATCGTTAATTTATGAATTATAAATAATAAATTAAAGTAGAAATCAAAACTATTTAAACACTCCTAAACGACGTAGTTTAGGAGGGATGTATGAAAGGGAACTTCACCTAAAATAAATAACCCTAAACAAGTTACGATAGACTCCTCTTCATTTTCTTCTTCCAAATCTAATAAGATCCACGATGATTCATTTCTCTTAAAAACACATCATTGAAAAGAAGTCAACTTGAAGAAGTCCCTGGTGTATGTTCTTCATGGTGTTCCAACGCTTCTTCATATAGTTGAGCGAGCTTTTAGTGTTTGGTTTTTGTTTGTGTATGATAGGAGCTTCTGCTGTTAGGTTTTGTTGGTGGTTGTTGGGTTTTGTTGGTGGCTGTTAGGTTTTAATTCTTTCAATCTCATTCTTGATTATTCTCATTTTTGTTGGTGGCTGTTCGTGTATGATAGGAGCTTATTCTTGAGCTTATTTACGAGCCTATTTTCAAGTTTGATTGTGAGCCTATTTTTGAGCTTGGTTCGAGCCTTAATTAAGTATATAAATGAGCTGATCTCGAGCTAAACTCCAGTTAAACTTGAGCCTCACAAATTCAAGCTCGAGTCAAACTTGAGCTCTAACATTTGACAAAAAATATGAGCGCGAGCTGAGTAAGAGCTTGCCTAAAACCTCACGAGCTAAGCTTGAATACTTAAATACCTAGCTTGACTTGACTTGTTTATACCCTTAATAATAATGTATATAAACTAATTATGTAGTTTAATTAAGATAAATAATAAAATTGATACAATTAAATTATTATTTAATTGGAAATATAATAAATTTCAAAAATTAACTTAAATTTCATATGGTATGTAGTTATGAATTTAAACTATAATCAAATAATTAATAATAATAATAACATAATCATTACTATTATTAGTGAAAACCCAAAGTAGGTGATAAGAATTAGAGAGAGAAAGAAATGGCACACAAGAAATTTATAGTGGTTCAGCTAACAAATACCTACATCCACTTACCCAAGATTCAACTTAGGTTTGCACTAATCTTTCAATAAAGATTACAATCCTAGAATCATAATTATAGTAATATACAAGTGTTTTCCTAAAGGTTCACACTAAACCCTTATACAATGTGTTTTCCTAAGGTTCACACAAAAATCTCATTCAATCACAATCCCTTCCTATCTCTCAAATACAACCTAAGAGAAACATAAGGATTGAAAACCTAGAAACTGTCACACCCGGCCCATACCCAGGAGGACATGCTCTCGCGACACAGACAGCAGCCCCCAGAAGGAGGCCAGTGCCTGCACCACCAGGGATACCTCATGCGACGTCGTATGGGGACCCGTTCTAAGCCTAATGGTGGTTGTGCTGCGGAAACAACGTGATAAGCATACATTAACCTGGGATCCAATCATACACTCATGCAACATAAACAAACGGGCTAACTGTATTTCATATAAATAAAAACCGTTATACAAACAGTGAGTGTATATACAAAACCACCAAAAGCTATACAATAAGTACATGTCTGTACAATACAAACATAACTACTGCCACACCCTAGCTACACGACCAAAAGAAGCCGGAGTATGCCTCAGGAGTCCCGTACTGAATAGAGATCAATCCGTCTCTGCTGACGACCTCTAATCCTTCTCTGACCGCTCTCCCGTGGGCTCTGAACCTACGTTCATCAAATGACAAACGCTGAGATAAACTCAGTGGTGCTAGACACACCTATAAACAGTAATACAATGTGTAGTCATACATCTTACGTATCATAACAGAGCATTTCACTTATCATGCAACAATGCAATGCAAATGCTAATGCTTCTGACATTCACTCTCACTCCTCTTTCACTCATTCACTCTTGTTTTCCTGTAATGTGCATATTCCTGTTGCTCACACTGGATCCCGATAGGTACCGGTACTCATCGCCCGTAGGCGGCCATTTATCTGAGTGCCCTGCACTCTATATCCATCTCCCATCTCAGGAGAATATTTGTATAATGATTCCCGAAGGAATCCCATTCATTATTGATCCAGTGTGCCCAAAGCTGAGCTCTGCCCTCATTTCTCATTTTCTTTTCACTCTTTCTCCATTCATCCATTATCATAATGCAAATGATCATATCATTCATTCATTTACCCCTCGAACTACACAATTGGGGCATTAAACATAGCATTCGGTAAGGAAATCATATCGTTCCAAGCATCAGACTCAATATCCATCACATATCATAGCACAAGGATAGCATTCATATCAAAATCATATGCCTAGACGTAGTTTATGTCTTATGGCAATCGGAAACAAGCCGAAAGTGGCTTAACACATAAAACTAGCACTAACACAATACACCTAGCACATACCTTCAAACTCAAGCAACCTGTAGCTATAGCCGGTAATCTTGCCTTTACTTGTAATCAACTTCTACTTCGTGTTCTTGGATGCTAGAATTGTGTAGAATCCTTAAGGAGGTGATTTGGTAGGGTAAGGGACGTTTTACTTAAGGAAAAAGGGAAGGAAAACTAATGAAAACCATCTGTTTTTTCTGCCTTAAAAGTCAAACTAAGCATCGCGTACGGCCGTACGGATATTGGTACGCCCATACCGACTCCAAAAGCCTGACAAACCAAAAACCTGTGAGTTTCGGTATGGCCGTACCACCTTTCGGTACGCCCGTACGGCTACTGTTCATCTGATAAACTAAAATTTTCCTGCGAGCAAATCTGATTTCTGCGAGTTACGGTACGGCCATACGCCCTTCTGGTACGCCCGTACGCACTCGAGGCCCTCAAATTCCTATTTTTGCTCACCTCGTACGACCGTACGGCCAAACCGTACGCCCGTACCACTCCCCAAAAATGCATAGCATGCCTATTGGCATGCCTAGCTTGCCCGAAACCTGTCCCAACGCTTAACCAACCCTAAACACACTTCCAATCACAATCCTAATCACAAATATAAGACGTCCCTCATCCAACCGAGAAGACACGCTTCCCAATAAGGTGACGACACACAAGCCAACCTATAGATACATACATACACATTCAATGCAACATAAATGCACACAGCACCTCATCCTCATTACACATCCATTCATAGCACATAAACACCTAACATACATTATGCAATACAAGCATTCCTTAACAAAGACGTGCACAGTCACATGTACGCATGCACATATATCCCTAGACACGACGTATATACGTATAACTCCTAGGGTCTCTAATGTGGGTGTAACAGAAACCCTTTTCAAGGGATTTACAACTCAAGAAATCAAGAAATACATAAAATACATAAAAATATATTTAATAAAGAAATTGATGGTTTTAGATTGATTTTTTACCTTCAATAAGATTAATCTACACTAATATAAGTCATTCCTTACTCATATGACCATTGGGGATACAATCAATGCAAAAAAGAGCCATTTTAAAACATTTTAAAAAATGCTGAAAATATGTATTTGGAGGCATACGGTCATATGTGTTCACGTACCCCCGTATGACACCCTAAAACTGACCCCAAAATTGGGCAATAGCATCCGTATGACCATACAGCCAAGTGGTACACCCGTACCAAAGCTTCTGCTAAAAATACAACCCCGTATGACCTTCTTGTACGCCTGTACAGCCTAGAAAATCAAATGGTATGCTTGTACCTTGACATGTACACCCATACCAAGGCTAAAATCATTTAAAACTAGGATTAGGAACCTCAAGGTTAAACAATCTTCCTATAAACAAAGTTTGTTAACATCAAAACTAAGATTAAGGACCCCAAAGGTCCAACAATTAGTTATATTATTGATAATTCAAAATTATTAATATGAATTTATTAAGAATTTGTTCTTTTATGTTAAACAAACAAAATTATAACTAACAATACATCAAATAAAAAACAATAATGTGTAACATATGTATCAAAATTCTAAATACTAAATTTAAGTTATTTAAATTTTTATTAATAAATAGGAATTCCTTATTTTAAATTAAATATTAATCATATATTTATAATTTAATGATTCTAATCAAATAATTATAGTTGTACTAGATAATACCCAGTATTGCAACTAATATATGACAATATATATAAAAAGTTAATGAACAATGCTATTAATATGAAAGCTATTTGGTTATTAAATATGATAAATATAAAATATATTTATATAATATCTATAATCACCTATAAATATTTACTTAACTATTATTTTATATTTATAAAATAAAAATTGCCCATAACACTTAATTTCTTATTAAAAATAAAAAATAATTAATGATAAGTTAAATATATTTCTTAATTATATCTTTATTAAGAAAAAATTAATTGGATATTTTCATGACAATAAAAGAATGTTTAATATATTTTTGTTATATTTGTGATTGAAAGAATTGTAGTTAGATGAAAATATAATTTTTATATTAAAATGTAATAAATTATATTTTATTCTATATTACAAAGGAGTATATTTATTTAAATTACATTTGAATTTCTATATTAAAATATGATTAATTAATTGAAAATAATATAGATATAATATTATTAGTGCTCACTTTTTATGATACTTTTTTTTCCAGTAATGAATTTATAATTGATTTTTCATACAAGCTAAAGTCTTCAAATTTCTCTCAATATGAGTTAGCAACTTTCTAACAAGTTGCTCGTGCAAGTTTTTTTAAAAATAAAAATAGATAGTGCTTCATTTTTCTCACATTAAAAAATAAAGAGTTTTCAAAATATTTTGCCTTCTTGTAAATAATTAACAATTTATTGGAAAAAAGGGAGAAGAAATAATTGAATATAATTTTATAGGTTTTTAGCTATTTCTTCAAATTAGTAAAATATTATTTTAAGAATAAATTTGAATTATTTTTTTAATAATTTGAATTTAAATTTTTTAAATTATTTTTAAATTATTCATTCAGTTGTTTTGTAATCACTTTAAAGATGTTTCAAAAACTTTTTGAAGTTGTTTGTAATCACTTTAAAGTTGTTTTTATAATCACATTAAACAAATTTTTCTAAAACAATTTCTAAAGAATTGGAAGATTTTTTGAAAAAATTTGAAAAAGAAAACATGTTTAATTAGAAGGTACTATTTTGAGGGCATTTTTTCATTTAATTTTTTAGAAATTCATGCAAAGAGGGCAACAATCTATATAAGCTTAAGGATTTACATGAAAGTGAAGAAAGTTATTGAAGAAACGCATTACTCACGAATAATTATGCTAACAATTGTCTTTTGATTTCCAAAAATTTCATTTGTTCATTTATGCTTTCTAGTTTAATTTCATGCAATAATTAGTGAATATATTATTGTTATTATGTCAAATTCAAGTTTTAAATGTCTTTCCTTTTTTGATTTTATGATTTAATTTAACAAGATGATTCATTCAATATTCATTTCCATTTGATTTGAAACAATATTGTTGAAATCATATATTAGTAAAATATTTTGAAAGATTTACATCCTTTAGTGGAAAGATGTCCTCTTTTTCTTTTCTTTCTTTATTTATTTAACTATGAGTTGATGTTGTTTATTCATTGTAATTCTCATGCTCTTTCTTTGCTATCTTTTGTTGCTATTAAAAGTTAGGCTAACAACTTCTTTTTATCATGAAAAAGTTGTTTGTTAAGAGAAATAATTGTTGATGTAACTTATTATTGACAAAAACATTACATTGCTTGATGATGATATTGATGTTGAGGTGTGTTTTATTGTTTGTATGTTGATAATGAGATATGTCATTGTGTATCATATGTGTTATTATCAATAATGGAATTTTGATATGATGGATGAATGGTTTCTATTTTGAGAATAAATGTCATATTTCTTATTCTTTGTTTATCTAGTTAAGTTAACAACTATTCTTTATCAAAATAATTGTGGTAGCAACTCTTTTATTTAGAAAGAGTTGTTGCCACAACTCTTCTAAGGAAGGATAGTTGCTAAAGCAACTTTTATGATTTGTTGATATTTATGGCATATTGATGAATGGATAGTAATTTAGTCTTCTTTTTCTCATTGGTAGTAAGTAATTTATATTATGGATGATGTTTGTTTATTATTCCACTTTATTCGATAATTGTATTTTAATTCTATTGTAATTTTATTAATTGTATTTTAATTTATTGTAATTTTATTTTGTATCTTATATCTTCTTATATATCTCTTGCTCATACTTGTTATATATAATTTATGGGTGTATATAATACTCATATTGTTTAAGAAATATGATAATTAACTAAATAAAAAAATAATTACATGACTTAGATACAATAGATTTGATTATCTGAACCCTACTCTAAAGGGTTAGGTTTAACACTCTACTTAGGGTTGATTTAGCTATATGTACTAGTTTTACCAAGTGACGATTCTATTAAAGACCTAATCATGGGTGTATGCATTCCTTAAGGGAGCCCCTCAAAAGGATTGTTCTTTGCTCTAAGTGGGTCTTAAGTATCATGGTTGCAAAATATTCTAGGTGAATTAACACCTCACTTACAACCATGTTATGGATATAATGTACAATAAAATATAATTGTAATAACATAAACCTAATCCAGTTGATTATTTATTTGATTTTTATAAGTTCTTTTAAAATTATTTTGTATACATCATGTTTTAAAAAAATGTATTTATTTATTTATTGTAAAACTGTATTTCCAAACAATAATTTATTTATTGCTTAACCCAAATAATTACCTTATCATCATTATGATGTTCTTCATTGGCCTTCTACTATCCATGTTACCAATGGATCTTACCTTCATTCACTCATTAAAGACCTTATTCCTATTGTAGGTAGGGCTTTTGCTATGACCTAGAGTGAGGCTTGTGACAGATGGCATTAAGGGCCTGCTTAAAGTGAAAGTGCAATCTTCTCGAGAGGCTACCTTAAGGAATGAAATGGACTCAAAAGAGTCATAAGATGGAGTCGTCACTGAATAGTTTCATATTTGGTTCAACCAACATATAACATGAGTGCTAAGTTAAACCCTTCAGAGATGGGTTCAGGTGGTGAAGATCTATTTTCTTAGAGTTTCTAAATTCGATTTTACCATTTTAGTCGAATTAACTATCCTAGACATGCAAGCATTCATAAGCAAGAAATAAGTAAACAATGCAACGTAACATGATAACAATCATAGCCTATGACAACATGGCAAATATAATATGAAAATCATAATGGATAAAATATGGCATATGCATGGCATGTGAAATAACATAACATATAAAATATGACATGGTATAGGCATGACATGTGAAACAACATGATATATGCATGAATAAAATAGAGGCCTATCCTATTATAAAGGATCTTCAATAATTCATAAAAAAACTAAGACGTATAGCAACATCTCCTCCACTTGGGAATGCAACCTCAGGCAGCATAAGCTAAAATGCATAAATGGAAAATGCAAATAAATAATATTAACCAACAAAAGAAATATTGAGATATAGTTGATCAATTCAATTCCATGTGAAAAGCATGAATCAAAGATTAAATCCCTGGAATGTGTCAATAACATTAATGAAACAAGGAATAACCATGAGTTAGATCTTGAAAATAAATTGATTTTAAGCAAAATCATTCATAAATGTAATTAGAAGATTCTAAGATCACATGTAGCATCACTTAGAAAAAGGGAAAAGTAGAAGGAAAATCAACTCACTAATGCTTAATAGAGCTTAATCTTTAATTTCTAAATGTAATTAGGGTTTGAGTATGATTAATTAGTCTCTAATTACCTAATTAAGAGGTTAACTAAGTAAGATTATATTTTGGCAGAGTTCTACCTTAGAATTTATCGTCTGAGAGCCCCCCAAATGCTAATACCCAAAGGGTATTTATAAAATCCAAGAGGTAAGAAGCTAAAATGCATTAGCAACATGGGAAAAATGAGATTTTTTGCTTCATGCATCGCATGAAATGTTATATACGATGCACAAAGTTGAAAAATCAACTTCATGCTACGCATGTTAAAAAATCACTTCATACATCAGCTTACATTAACCGTAAACTAGATGCATCATGTCTAAACGATTCATAAGGCCATGGAACATATGCATGCAACTTGGTTTTGATAATAAGAATTCATGTCAATCCATATTGAGAAGAGAGCAAGTTCACAGTACACACATATAAAACGGCCAACTTCATGCATCGTCTTGTATGAGCTAAAAACTAGATACGCTACATGACCAAATGGTTTGTGGCATTACAAATAGCATGTATGCAACTCAGTTTCAAAAATGAAGTATTGCACTAAGTTGTATCAAGGAAAATTTGAAAATACACGCACATGAGTGAAAATCTAAGGTCAACAGTTTGCTACCTGATTAGGATCATTCTTGAATGACACAAATAAAAGTCACTATAATAACACTTAATCATAATATGGATTTTAACCTAAAGTCAAAGGTTGAACCTGATCAATGCTCAAGCTGAGGCTTACGATCAATGCTGAAGAAAGAAACATAATCCACTATGGATAATCCATTGAGGACACTTATGTTGAGGTGTGCAATCAATGCTGTTCAACATGCAGTGTTCATGCTAAAGCTTGCAATCGAATACTGCCACTAAAGCTCGATGTTCAGGCCAGGTGACCAATGCTAATCGATATGCGTCCAATTCTGCCATTGGAAGCCTGATGCTTGGATGAGGTGATCAATATTGATCGATGGTCAATTATAGGACCAATGGATTTGCTATGAGGCTAAAAAAAATCATCTAAAATCCACGTCTAGATGCCTATTACTAGGGTTTAGGAATCAAATGTTTTGATTCCATGATCGCTATTGGATTGAGTGGTCAATTATGGAACTTGGGTGATCACCTACTAGATCAAGAATGAACAATTATCGATTCTAAAGTGATCAACTATTGGATATGTGCTCATACCATTAAATGTATGTCTCATATCTCCAAAGATAGTATCTGGGATCCACTATTAGAATATGACACTTTCTGGTCGATGGCTTGACCAGTAGTCAAAGATTTGACTAAAATTAATCATTTGTAGGATCAATTTCCTATCTATGCTAGACATAGAAAAGTAATTTATCAATGAAATTGTAATTAAAATGGTTCAGAGAAAATATTTGAATTTTTAAGCATCAATCTATTGAATTTTGACTGATTTTGTGAACTTTCTAAACACTGCAGGTTACGAAAATTGGATTCATTAGGGAAAATGATCTTCAAAAATTATGAAATTTTTAAGAGAAGCTTAACTGTCATAAAGATTGCCATTGAAGATGTCATTACACAAAATTAGTATCCCATGAAGAAAAAAGGTTGAGATATCGTGGCATGGCCCATGGGGCTTGGCCTCTACAAAAGGGAAGATCCATCCTTCATTACTCATATTTCACAACCTTTATGAAATTAAGTTTCTCCCAACCTAACCTCATACACTCCCAACCACTTCAACGATAGCTAAAAATAAGATGTTGCATACACCTCACGATCCTGCCTTCATTCCCAGCTTCATGCTTAGCAAGCAGAATGCCCGTGATATCTACTTTGGAGCAATTCTTGGCTACCAAATTTTAGAATCCTTTACTTTGGATTCACACTAATCTCGATTATCTCCAAAAAAGGTATGGATTCTTGAACTGTTGCTCATTTGAAGGTATTTAAGGCAAGAAAACATACTTTTGCTAAGGTTAGGCTCAAACTTTGGATGTTTTGATCTCATTAGAAGTAAGAAAATATGAATTTTGACCATAAACATCATTATATGCATCACATATAGCAAAATCTTGACTTCATGTGTCACTTGAAGTATTAGATGCATTGCATAATGCTTAGTAATAAACTTCATGCATCCTATAAAGCATCAAATTTAGCTTTATATGTTGCATAAAGTACATGTGCATCACATATAACAAATCATGCATCATATATAATGAATTTTATAGTAAAACTTCAACAGATTAGTACTGAAAATTAAAACAAAGGCTTTCTTTGAGAGTTTAGGCTTGTGGTTAAGCAAGAAAACATGTGTTTAGAGTTACATGCATGTGAATTTTAAAGATTATGGTTTGAAATCTGACCTGAAAACTATGATTTGCAAAGAGAGAAGACCATAGTTGGTTTTGGTGATGCTCGAGGCATGCATGAGTGGTATTCACGACTTCCAGCTGACGTATAAGAGTATGTAGACTAAAGCAAATTTGGACAATATATTTCTTACTATATTAGCATGGAGAAGAGGAGCAGTCGCTACACCATTACAACAATAGTGGAGAGGTGGATGGATTTTACGCATACTGTGAGAGTAGCACATCCCGGACGCTGGGAATGCTGCACGCTGTTTGGCATGAGATGCCATGGTGCTTGCTCTCAAAAGCTTAGACCCCTGAAGTACTACAGGAACTAGACAGATCGCGTCGAGAAAATGTAGTGGAGTCGCCACCCGGCTTGTTTAACCAACTCAATTGAGCAATTAAACAAACCAGGAAAAAGTAAACCCGAGCCTTCCTATGTTGGAAAGCAGCCCGAATTTCTTCAGAGTTGGGTTCAGCATTTCGATTTTATTCGTATTCCGTATTATCGTCTTCACTTTATCCGATTTTAATAAAAGCGCAA
>CANYBF010533473.1:0-13997 GCA_948192965.1 Dalechampia spathulata
CGACCGGGAAAGACCCTACTGCCACTGGTCTTGGTGAAAATGCCAATTTAGACATAGATTCATTGGCATTTCTGCTTGATTCCGAGGAATGGCCATGCCAGTAGTGAATTTACGTCTATAATCTTGTTTTCTTCAAACATATGTACAGGTACTGTATTATGGATCATAATTAATAACAATAATAAAAGTGCATATGAGGGTGATTTTCGATGGATGATTTGTTGATAGATGAATTCTTAATTTTATTAATAGATTTCATATGCTTCCCTAATTCACATCAATTTTTAGTGTTAATAGTATATTGTTCTAGCTAAATATTTAAGAGATACGATGATGTAAGAATGACTGCGTAAATGAATTAAAAGATAGATTTCATGCATTTTTATATAATAAGTCATTATTAGGTTAAGCCCACGCCTTCATATTTTTAAATATCTTTAAATATATCTTAAATTTAAATTAGACTTTTATGATTTTTTTCAAGTATCTTTCCTTTTTCAAATACTAATTTGATATCTTAATCCAAATATTTCATCTATAAAAAGATAATTAAATAATTATTTTTAAGATGCGAGTTATAAAAATGATATCAAATCAAAGTAAACTTTGAATATTAGATATGAATTCAAAATAATAAATAATAAAGATCAAGCTTTGTCATTAAAAGTAAATCAATTTGAATCATTAGATCGATATGAATATTAAACCAAAAAATAAACAAAAAAATGTATTAATAGGAGAATGTTTTTTTTAACATACTTAATCACACAAACATCTTGTTTAAATGTAAAATAAAAATGAATTTAATGAAAATTTTTGGTCTGAAAATCAAAATACTGAAAAATAAAATTAAAAAATGGAATTGAATCAAATCAAAATATTTTAAATTAATAAAAATTTAATTTGATATTAATTTTTAAAAATTTTAATTTGATTTGATAATCACAGAAATCATTTACCCGTCTCTGAATGAAATCACTACAATTTAATCTCAAAGTGGTTGCCACATGTAATAATAAAAGAAACTTAAATAAGTCTATTTTACTATATAAAATTATAAATTAATCAATAATAAATATTATAATTATATCCATTAATTTATAATTATTTTTAATTTCATTTAAATCCAAAAATTATTTATAATTAATTCTATTTTTAATATGTACATCAGGATATAAATAACATTTAAATAAATATTTTTCCTCTTATTTATAAGTACTTAGAGTGTGTTAGAGAGAGATTCAATCAACTATAAACTATTATAAATAAATTTTAAATATTAATTTATTAATAAAACTTTAAATATTTAAATTAAAATTCAGATATAATATTTAAATAACAAAAGTAATTCCAAAAATTATATGGAAGAGTTTTGCCGACGTTAACGTCTTGTTCGATCTGGACCGTCCAAAACAAAATCTAATAAATTACACACCGTTGGATAAGATCACATGACCTAACCCTACTATAAAGAGCAGCACACCAAAACTGTATCAAAAACCCCATCGTCACTAAGCGTAATTAGGGTTTCTCGTCGGCCTGCTAACAGCAATCAACAAACATGGCTGCTCAAATCAGTAAGAAGAGAAAGGTCTTTCTCTAATATTTCACTTTTCTTTTACTGGGTTTTGAGGGTTTCTCTCTTTAGTTTCTCTTTTCCGCCGTTAAACGGAAATTTCTTTTTTTTTTAAAAGTGTTTTTTTTTTGTTTGATTTGGTTTCGAAATGAGGTATTTATTCCGATTTTTTATGTTGATTTAATGTTAGTTCGTCGCCGATGGTGTATTTTATGCCGAATTGAATGAGGTTTTAACTAGAGAGCTAGCAGAAGATGGATATTCTGGCGTTGAAGTTAGGGTTACGCCAATGCGTACTGAAATCATTATCAGGGCCACTAGGACCCAGAATGTTCTTGGTACTTACTTCTCTTCAGCGGGTTTTATTTTTTCTATTTACGCGGAAATTTGTGATCTTGTTTATTGAATTGAATAATTGATGAAGTCTCTGTTTGATATGACTGTTTTAGGTTAGAAGAACATTTATTGAATTATTTTGAATAAATTACTTCAGTCTTTAATTTTGTTGAAACTTCTTTAAAGCATAGATCTATGTGCTTTTTACGGATCATACTTCCAAGCAACAGCATAAAAACTAAGAGTGGAAATCATTTTTTGAAAATTCAAGGCCAAACCAAAAGTTATGGCTTGATGTTGTTTGTTTTTGTATGATGATCAGGTGAGAAAGGAAGGAGGATCCGGGAGCTGACTTCTGTAGTTCAGAAACGATTCAAGTTTCCGGAAAACAGTGTTGAATTGTATGCTGAGAAGGTTAATAATCGTGGGCTTTGTGCTATTGCGCAAGCTGAATCTCTTCGTTACAAGCTCCTTGGTGGCCTGGCTGTCAGGAGGTATATTTTTGTGCATATTTTTTTCATACTTTTTGATTCTGTATAAAGTTACAGTATTTTTTACTTGGTTAGTATTTGGCATTTGTTTTTCATGCTGCTTGTTTGTTAAGATTCATAAACTTACTGTTGATTGATTGTTGATGCACTTTCTTTTCCATTTAATCTGTCTGTCTTCACACTTGTATCTTTTTTTATTCTTCTCTTTAGTATTCTGATTGCAGTGGTGGTCTAGTTGATCTGGTGAGTTCACTTTACGATTTCATGTGATCGTTATAGCATAGCAAGTTGGTGATTTGATGTGATCACATGCAGTCTTTTATATTTTATATAACGATCACATGCAGTCTTTGCCTTTCTCTCTTCCTCTCTCTCTTTGCCTTTCCGTGACAAGCATGGAGGGTTCTACAACAATTCTTATATAAAAGAAAATTTCTTTTGGAGTTTGTCAGGCTTATTGTGCTATCTTGAAGTGCTTGGAGTTTGGAATATTCTCCTACATCCTTCTACTATTACTTCTCAAATGATTTGTATTTTCATTAAACATTTTGGCATGTTATCTGGTGTTGTTGGTTTAGCTTTTCATATGCGTATTATCTCTTCCGTATCTTCCTTAAAAAGTTAGACTTTGTGTTTCCGTACCATTGGTTACTGGTACTGTTTTGCCATGTCTCATGATGATTTTCATGCTTTTCTCTCAATCATGTATCCAATGTGGTCTATTCATACTCTGACTTTTAGCAATGTAGTTTTGAGGTTTGACTTGAATTATTTACAGGGCTTGTTATGGTGTCTTGAGATTTATAATGGAAAGCGGGGCAAAAGGATGTGAGGTATGCTTTAAAGCTTTTAATTGGATTACTTCATTCCATGCGTTCAATTTTACCAAAATTTCTCTACTTATCTTTTTGGAAGTTCTAAAAAACTTGTATTCTTGTAGGTTATCGTGAGTGGAAAACTCCGAGCTCAACGAGCTAAGTCAATGAAATTCAAGGACGGGTACATGATTTCCTCTGGTCAACCTGTCAAGGAGTATATCGACTCTGCTGTGAGGCATGTTCTTCTAAGACAGGTGAGTTGGGGCTCGCATCTACCTTGAATTTGTGTTTGCTTGTTTTGGTTTTGGTTTTGGTTTTTGAATATTGATGGGTCGTTGGTATGGTATCAGGGTGTGCTGGGTATCAAGGTGAAAATCATGCTTGACTGGGATCCAAAGGGCAAGGTGGGTCCAAAAACACCATTGCCTGATCTAGTAACCATCCATCCTCCAAAGGAAGAAGAAGAATATGTTCCACCGCCGGCGTTGACAACCAATATTGAGATTCCGGTTGCATAAAAGCCTGAAGTTTGGAGAAATAAGTATGGAATTCTTGTTTTAATTTTGTTTCCATTTTCATTATATTATATTTTAGCGGAGGAAAGTGCTAGATACTTGTATGAACCAAGAAGAATATCTTCACGTTTATTAGCATTTCAAGTTTTTATGGTATATTCCAGCGAATGATTGTTCTTGGGACGTTTCTGCTCCCAAGTATAAATTGATCTTAAATTGTAAGAGGCTGGGTCGTTCGTTGAAGCATCAATTCAGGTTGATGGGTTTTGTAGACTCATGAGATAATGGGCTTATAATCAACCTGAATCGGGCTTGAAATCTTATGGAAAAATGTGAACTTAAAACTCAAAGTTTGACATGAATAATGTAATATGAACCCAACGTGAATCTATTATGTATAATCCAAATATTGGGTTGGGTTGGGTTGGGTTGTAAAAATTATCACCCTAATTGTTACTATGCTATAAATGTTTTATTGGGTAACGTAGAGTGAACGATTCTTTATATTACTAAGCACAACCAAGTTCAAGATGGAGACAAGGAGATGTTCTTCGAATGTGGAGGAAAGAGGAAGCATTTGTTAGCCGAAAACCATTAAGTGATGAAGATAATGAGATGGAGAAGCGTTGCGCTAATCTTCATAGGTCGAAAAATAGACATTAACCATCTATGTTTTAATTGTGTAGTTATAGTATAATATGATGGCTAAACATGTTAAAGGTATCTACAATTAACTGGAAAGACGATGAAATAACAAATTCAGTTATGAGCATCATTCTGTAAAATTCTCTGCTGAATATTCTTGAGACTGGAAGTAATTGTTGCAAAAGATGGTCTCTTAGCAGCATCTTGATCCCATGCCAGGCATATCAGCTTAGTGAGTTCAGCAAGCTGCCCATCTGGATCTCCTGGAAGCACTGGCCTCAGGTTTCCTTCAGCAACTTCCATCCCGATCTGATTTCAATGCCACACAAGACACGTTATTGTACGCATTTAAATATGCTATGATAAAATGGATGATTATATTTATACATTTTGTACCTTGCTAGGACCGAAATCCGTTTCGATGTATGGATGATCTCCGGTTATAATTTCGTTCAATATAACACCGAAACTGTATACATCACATTTTTCATTGTATGGCTCGCAGCGTATCACTTCCGGTGCCATATAAACGAACGTACCTGAAAAATTAATCAAGAAGTTAACTTCCTAACCCTCGACAATATTAAGCTCATATGTGATTAAAATGATATAAAGAAGATGACAAGTTATTGCCTAGGATATCGAAATGATTCAGGTTCACAATTACCCGTTTCACCAGTAAGTGCCATTTCTTCATCGCTCAAGAATCTAGCATGACCGAAATCCGCAACCTTGACATGATAAGCATCGTCCAGAAATATGTTACTTGGTTTAAGATCACGATGAATGACTTTGGGTTTTTGTTCATGCAAATATTGCATGGCTTGAGCGATTTCCAATGCCTTGGAAATCCTTTCTTGAAAAGGAGGAAGAGGAATCAACCTCTCCTTTCTCCTGCTATTGGGTGATCCATGAATCCATTCCTTCAATGTCATAGGCAAGAATTCTGTGATAAGCCATGCGTGATCAGGAGGATCAAGACTTGCACCCATAAGCTGAAGCACAAAACGGTGTCGTTGCCTTGATAACGTGTCAAGTTCTTGAGCGAAAAATGAGATTCCACATTCATTTGAGTGGAATGTTTCTGGCAATATGCATTTTACTGCAACATCAAGTCCTCTCCATGTTGCTTTGTATATTATTGATGTGCTTCCTTGCCCTATCTTCTCTTCCAGTTCAATCTTTTTTTTAACCAACGTAAAAGAATTTACTATTAATAATTGATGTATAAGGATAAGTAACATGAATGGATCGAAAACTGTCACAAAGTTAAGTATACCTCAGAATGATGGATGTACCATCCGTTGCTCTTGGACTGGCGAATGACGGCAGCAAGGTCTGGTTGGTGATGCTGAAATGAAGAAGAAAATTGAGGACTGGCAATGGCGGAAGGAAGATCAGGAGATTCTTGAAA
The DNA here is from genome assembly GCA_948192965.1 of Dalechampia spathulata. Classification (NCBI taxonomy): domain Eukaryota; kingdom Viridiplantae; phylum Streptophyta; class Magnoliopsida; order Malpighiales; family Euphorbiaceae; genus Dalechampia; species Dalechampia spathulata. Next base: position 5,796 of record CANYBF010533473.1, read on the forward strand.
ATGTTGATGATGATGGTTCTTGTTATTGTTAAGGATCAGGTCTAAGAAACCATTGTCTTGTGCAACTTGAAGACAGTATTTTAAGTAATCATGTGACCTCTCCAATCTTTTTCTGTACATTATCCTCAGCTCTTTCTGCTTTCGAACTTCTCTTTCCAGTTCTACCACCTTCATATTTCCAACGTTCAATTTGTTATTAGTTCCTATCTATTCTTTAACGGGGACATTTTTCATTATATGAATTTTTTAGTACCCGAATAAGATCGTATTGATATGCTTATCAGGATCATACAAATTCATTATCATCCAGTCTACACTCGAGCTTATTTGCTAGATTTTTTTATGAAACCAATCATAGAATAATTTATAAATAACTTTGTTAATTTAAAGCACAGTCTACAATAGTACCTGCTGCTCCAGCTTAGATTTAGATTGGTGGGGCTGATTATGGTGGTTTGTTGAGACACCCGAACCCATACTCATACAGTCATTAAAATTCCGGCACAACCCTGCCAGTGACTGGGCGGTCTTGCTCGGAGGAAGATTCACAACCGGCGACTGCTTAGGGCTGAAAAAGTTGGACTTCTTGGATTGGCTGTTGCCTGCAACTATCATGGTGGCTACGTTCTTTCCCTTGGGAATATGTCCTTTATGTTGCCACAAAATAAAGGACCAAGGGGAAGCTTAATCATTGGCTATTGCTTATTTCTGATATACATAAAAATAATTCAATTATTACGATAAAAAACCTTAATATTATATAAATCATTTTATATTATAAAATTAACTTCTGATAAAATGACATTAATTTTAATAATTTAATTCATTATTATTTTACATTGAAATATGAATTATGATATTTATGATTAATTGTATTAATTTATATGGTAATTAGAATTTCGGTTAATTAAAAGCAAAAGTTGGGCGGATATTGTAATGTGTGATTATTGTTTTAATTAGAATATATTAATGGGTTCGAGTTTTATCAGTATCTGCTTTGCTTTTATGTGTTGAGTGTTGCAAATATGAAAGATTCTCCGGTTGAGATGAGATGGATCAAATTATTTACTTGTTTTTGAAGAAATTAAAAATAATTCAATTTTGATATTGTGATTGATAAATGATGATGTTGAAATGAGACGAATATTATTATTCATCGGAAAGAACCCTGAAATCATCATCAAATCAAATAAAACAAATATGGATCGGAGATTTTGATGCAAATTACAAACATATTTCTTATTTATTTTTTATGATTGAAATTAGTTTGTTATTTCAATAAGTTCATCCATACATATTTCCAAATTTCCAGGAACATGTCAGAGAATATCCAGTCTCATTCTTGTACCTCCAGAATCTCCGGAAAGCAACCCACTACACAAATAAAGATGCTTTCTTCCTGCAAATGAGTAGTTTCTGGCTATTATTCTGAGCTTTCAAAGCTAACGCATCTGTATCACTCTGGTTTTGACATTACATTTCAGAATAAACAATCATTTCCCAACAAATAACTGCTTGCTAAACAACCCGCCGATCTCATCATGACCGAGAGTTCAGTCACCGGACGTCCACTAACCGGTAAAGATGAATGTGTCTTTGCCATGTCAAACAGTGGCATGCCCATCAAGACTGGGAGTTCAGCCGCTGGACGTCCACTAGCTGGTAAAGATCGCCGCGCCTTTGCTTTGTCAAGGGGAGGCTCGTCCTAAAATTTTTGCCAGGAATTTCAATATGCAGGGATTAGTAATTGGCACCATATTTAAATTCATTCTCGAACTACATATAAAAAGAACACCATGACACCCTAATCTTTTAAAACGTTTCACCACACGTCTCGTCTTTGTAAATACGCATCTAATTCAACCCTGATCTTTCTATCAGATCATATGACAAAAGGGTATTCCAATGTCAACGCGATTGAGGAATGTAATGAAACGTTTCGAAAGATTAAGCTCGAGTTAAACACATTTGCATAGATTAGATATATGATTAGATATTATGAAAAATCGAGTTGTCACGAGGTCCTGTTAGAAAAATTTTGAAAAATTATGTAAAGAAATTGTTGATGTTGGAAGGCACGTACCTTCTCAGCTCAATTATTGAATAATCGATTTCGGCTATGATTATATCCTGCTCATGCTCAGTCGTAGCTAGAACTTCTCCAAACTGTCATTTGCAATGTTGTGAATTATATACGTTCAAACAACTTGTGAATATCAAAGGAAAGATGCTAAATTATGTTCTCACTCACCGGTCCAACTAAAGTCGAGTGGCCCCATGCCTCGTAACCAGCTCCGACAACTCGAGCAGGCGAACAAGTTGCTACATACAGCTGCCAACAGTATTGTTAAATGAAATTCCTTTCAAATATTGCAAAGATAGTTTGCAGTTATGAAAATACGTGGTGGTATCGCATTAAACTGGTGAAAATATTGTAAACTCTTTAACTGAATAATGATACTCGGATCACTTATCCTGCAAATTAATGGCATGTATGCCCATATTCAATTGAGAATAAGTTAAAGAGTAATATGTTTGCCATAAAAGCCAGCTGCTAGACTGGGAGAATGTTCATTATCTAAAAGAATCAACTGACAAATAGGAATAATTCCAGTATGATAAGTTCAACATTTCCTTCCAAAAGTATCTGCTCTTTTCTATTTTGATTTATTAGATTGTTTTTATTATCATTTAGTAACTGAGCAAAAATCCTCTATCATTGCTTCGACCAAATTGAATATCAAATCAAATAAAAAAAATGAAGAAAATATCAAAGGCTTTCAGATTTTAACCTGAATCTCAGTTTAAGTAGGCAAAGCTTTTATCTATGTTACTTCTCTCAATGACAAACTATTACAAGAAATCCAGAATTCCAACCAAATCCTTTTTTGAAAAACAAAATCAATATGGAAACTTTCAGAAATACTGTGACATGAAAGAAGATACAAAAGGAAGTTAAATACTTTACCTGATTATCTGCTGCCCTGCATATTGAATGTCAAGGTGTAAAAGATTTAGTAAAAAGTTATGATGATGGATGATTTACGACAATAACAGACACATCGTTGTACCTTGCTCTTTGCAGCAACTCCCAATGTAATGGTCCAGTTGTCATGTTAAATGCTCCGGGATAGCAAATCAAATGCACACCTAACGTTACCACAAATGTTAAATTCTTGTATAAAACAAAAATCAACATTATCAGCAGCATTGAACCGATGTAATTAAAGTAGTGAAGTGAACAACCAAACTTCATTTGGATAGAAAGCATAAGAGAAAATTGGTGTGATGCCAAATCAACTTCAATCAGAACTCATCCAATAAAATAATGATATAAGGAGGTCAAACATAGGCAAGCCTTGAAGGAAGTTGAAAGTGTATGAATAGATAAAACTCAGGTTACTTATTAAAGAGCAGAAGCAATTCAATTGCTGAAATAATCATTTAATTGTTGTAGTTACAGAAAAAGTAATGATCGGCTGAGAAAATTTGCAAGTATACCAAGTTGATAAGATAAGTTAAGGAGTCAACTTAAGACAGAAACAAACCTCTCGACGCATATATCATCGCCAATTCCTGAAACCGGATGTCGTAACAGATACCAATACCTATGCGGCCAACCTCTGCAAAACAACTTTATGTTAATTTCTAAATTACATACTAAGAAACAGGGAAAAAAAAAAAAGAAAGATAAACAAATGCTTAAACAAAGATAGTTTATACTGTATAACATGAAGGACAAAATCGAATGTTATCACTGGAAACACATACAAGAACAAAAATTGTTTCTACGAACCTTAAGTATGGTCGGTCAGAAAATGCAATATTAATGCTGGACGTATAGCACAAAAAGATTAAGCAAAAACTGTGCGTGAACAAACCTGTGTCGACAATGGTAGGAGTCTCCCCAGCTGTTAGAGTCTTGGACTCCATAAATGTAATCTTACCAGGAATGTCAATATCGAAAAGGTGTATCTGTAAACACACACACACACAAATCAATCAAACACATAAAGATTCATGGGAAGGGTAGACTTGTCTACTTGACCATCAGCAAACCAGATCTTGCATATGCAGAATCGATCAGAATGGAATGGAAACACTAGTGAAAGTTGAAAGATTGTAATTTTCCAGCTTGCAAGCAGCAACGGCTTAAACTAAAGAATCAACTCGATTATCAATGATCCATGAATATGATATGTACCTTACGGTGCTTGGCGATCAAATTTCCTTGAGTATCAAAAACACAACAAGTATTATACAAGTGATCACCCGAACGTTCAGGAATAGAACCGCCAACTATGGTAACGTTCAACAGACGAGCAGTTTCAGATAGCATAGCTGTTGAAGGGGATGCATCAAAACCAGCGTCTATATGCTCAGCATATACCGGAAAACTATCATTTGAATATGGGCTATTCCATATTTCCTGCAAATCAACAAAATATCATCATCATGAAGCAAAAAGGCATTATTTTGTGAGTCATCAAAATCAAGATGGCAACATCTCATAGCACTTAGCCGGTACCAAGCCCGTATAAAAAGGAGGCTGCAGCAATGACAAACAACATAAAGCTTTATCAAATTGGAGAAGACAGAAAAACCCAACCGAACCGAACCAAGACAATTTAGCTTGGTTTAGTTTCTAGAATTAAGAATTTTCGGTATAAAAACTGAAACAAACTGAAATTTAAGCTTAAAAATCGAAAATCAACAAATGTAGTTTGGTTTGATTTCGTTTTCAGAACTAAAAAACCTTGGTTTGAAACAACCACTCACCCTTAGACACCAATTCTAATGACAATATACTAGTGACACAGTTTGTCGGATCATCCAAAACCATGCAAAGTGGAAACCAAAAATCCATATAGCCGAACCCGATTAAGGTTTAGTCGCGCTGGGTATTAAAAGAGCAAGATTAATTTTTAAACTTACAGGCAAGAGAACAAGCTTAGCACCCTTAGAAGCAGCCTCTTGGATGGATTCACGAGCATGTGAGATGTTCTTCTCTTTATCAGGTGTAACCAGCAATTGACAGAGTCCAATTTTGAACTGCAAAAGTTAGTATAAAACATCCATCAAAAGATACAGATTGAAAAGAGAAGAATTAATTTGTATGGATAATTTTAGTCCGAACATTTTGAAGTTCACTTGACCCAGCATTTTTACTTGCGATTTACAAACGAATTCCATAAAGTTCATGGAATTCATTCGAACCAAACATTACCTTAGTGAGGGGAGGAGCAGGTAAAGGGATGGAAGGAGGGGATCGGGCGAGTTCAGAAACAGAGGCAGATGCAGCCATTAATGGACGAATTGAAGTGATGGGTTTGAAGTGTTTGTTGAAATTAATGGATTGGGATGTGGGTTTTAAGTGTAAAGGAGAGAAATATGAATGATGATAATTAAAATGGTGGAGATTGAGATTGAGATTTTTCGGATTTAAGAGTGCTGATATGGCCGACTTCATTTCACTTTTTCCTTTCCATTCCCTTCTTCCTGCCGGAGGCTCATCTTTTTTGTAGAGGACGTTAACCCAACGACATGTCGCATACCAAATATCCACATTTTCCATTTAATTATATTACAAAAAGCGCACTAATTTATTATCGATTACTTAAACATTTCATAAAATACATAATAAAATTATATTATATATTATATATATCTATTAAAAAAGCCATAAAAATCAATGTAGTTAAGAGTAATAATTTTCAGTTTTATCTTCGAAAATATTCGTCAAATAATAAAATTACCATTTTACCTTTCAAAAATATTGGCCAAATCTCTATATCAAAAGTGCTTGTCCTTTCTGGTACAAGCCCCGATCTTATTTTCTTAAATTTGTAATTTATTATTTTCTTATTTTCTTATTCAAAAAATTTACTTCACAATAAATAAATATTTTTAATTTTTTATTAAAGTTTTAAATTTAATATTATTATAATTTCTGTGAATATATATATATATATATTATTTAATTTTAACATTAATAACGCTATATACAAATAAATATCTTTTTATTTAAATTATAAAATTTAATGAAGTAAAAAATAAATAATATATAAAAGAAAATTATATAATTTAATAAAAATTTTGAATGATAAGTATATGTTAGCCTCATGATTTTGAAATTTGTATTTTGATATATCAATTTAAATTAATTTTAATTTAAAATATTGATTTTATGTTTAGTACGAGGTACTAGATTTCATACAGACGTATTACTTTTGTATTCTACTTGGTATGGGCATATGGTTGACCGTACTAAGCATATTTAACTTTTCATGTTTGGTATGAACGTATCAAATGAGTCTTGATTTGGATTGTATGTGTATGTTCGGTACAGGCGTACGTGTTCCGGTATGGCCATACCACATTTTGTGCATTGACTCGTATGACTGCACTGGTTGGTACGGGCATATTTGAAAATATGTCAAAGCATCGGTACGGGCATACCAAGCTCTTGATAAAATTTGTGAATTATGGTTTGTATAACGGTATGGGCGTACGAGTTGTGGTTCAGCCGTATGCACATCTGCATAAAGATTTTAAATCTTTCTAATAGCTCTATTTCATTAGAACAATTGAATATCTTTACTTTCTAATGGATTTATTCTCTTTATAACACTTCCCTATTATGAGATAAGCCTTTCACAAGTAAGTTACTTAACCTCTTAAAATGCAGTATAAAATTTTTTTTATTTTTATTATTAAAACGTGCATAACGATTCATCATCTATAATCATTTCATTAATCAATTATTATACTATCAGACATGCATTATTTATATCCATACCTTTTTAACATTATTTGCAAGCACACATTACTTCATTTATTTATGGATCGTTATGTTAATTTTGTTACGCCCGCGTCTAGGACCCTAGTAGTTGTACGTATGTGTGTATGTTTGTAGAATTGCTAGGGTGTGCGTATGCTTGTATACGCGTAGGTTTATGTGTATGTATATGCATATGGACGTAACTGTTTTACGTGATGTGATTATGTTTATATGATAATGCATGTGTTATGACTGAAGAATGATGGTTGAGTGCTTATGTTTGAATGTGTTACTTTGGTTTGCTATGCGTGTGCTTATTGGTTAGGTTGGATGTCGTCGCCTTATGGGGAAGAGTGTCTTCTCGGTTGGATGAGAGACGGCGTAGCTATGAGGTTTAGAATGTTTTTGGAAGTGTGTTTGGGTTGCTTAAGCATTGGGACAGGTTCCGGGCGAGCTAGGCATGCCAATGGGCATGTACTGCATTTTTTAGAGGTGGTACGGGGCGTACGGTTTTACCGTACGGTCGTACGAGGCAGAGGAAATCAGGGATTTTGGCCTCGGGAAGGCGTACGGGCGTACCAAGAGGTCGTACGGTCGGATGCCAACTCGCAGGAAATTTAGTTTGTCAGTCAAGCTCGCAGGAATTAGGGCGTACGGCCGTACCAAAAGGTGGTACGGCCGTACCACAACTCGCAGGTTTTTAGGTTTATCAGGCTTTTGGTGTCGGTACGGGCGTACCAATGTCTGTACGGCCGTACGCGACTTTTATTTGACTTTTTAAGGGTAAAAACATAGCGTTTTCCATAAGTTTCTTACCTTTTTCTTCAGCTTCAACCTTCCTTAAACCCTACCAATTATCCCTTTTAGTGATTCTAAGTCTACTGAACATTAGAGGACGCGTGATTGAAGTCAGGAGGTGCTAGAGTTGAGGCTAGAAGCTTGAGCAAGAGCTTACTTGGATTAGAAGGTTTGTGCTAATATTATGCTCTTGATTCTTTTATGGCTTCTTTTGCTATTCTAGTAATCAGATGAGGTCTTTCAGGGAATGATCTCTTATGTTATGTTCTTAATGTGATTATATTGATTGTTTGATGGATATACATGTGGAATTGATGTTTAAATCATGAGTATACGCATTGGAAAGAGAGAAATGAATAGAGAAAAGAGAAAAGAATGAGGAATGATGAGTGCAGAGCTATGCTCTGGGCACACTGGGTCAAATATGGAAAGAATTCCTCTAAGGAATCATATAGATGATGCCCTCCCAAAAAGGGAGATGAGTCTCAAGACATACAGTAGGAAATGGGTGCATAGCACCAAATGTTTAATGCCCTCCTTCGGGAGATGAGTACCGGTACATACAGGGACCCAGTGTGTGCGAAAGGCAATGTGCACATTCAGGAAAACAAGAGTGAATGAGA
>CANYBF010533500.1:0-15940 GCA_948192965.1 Dalechampia spathulata
GAATCGGTTCCTTAAAGATACCCGTTCGGGCAAGTACCTAGAATGCCCAAAATGCCCTTCTAGCAACCCTAATTCGAATCCTGAACTGCACCGGGACAAACCGAGATGCCCGTGAGGGCAAAACGACGAGGAGATAGGCTCAATTCATCCCAATCAATCCAACCGATCCAAAATTAGGGTGCGACACAAGCCTTGAAATAAGCATCACAGGTCATGTGCTCGGTTAAGGTGTAGCTTAGTACTGGTTTGGGATCCCGGGGTGTAGATTGCATCCTAAATCCGGCCATTTTCAGCGAAATCTTGAGTTTCAGGTGTTCGGGATTGAGAGAAATTGGTTTAGAGGGTGGAAAACAAATGAATTTTTGGTTGCAAGTCTTGGAATATAAAATGTCCAAGTAATGTGCGCCACATGTAGCATAATGTGCGTAGCATGTAACAGAAAATGCTAACACACACCGGCCTACAGGGGGGTTTGCTAACGTGCACCACCCCCTATCAAGATGCATTTGATGAATTAGGCCTCCTCAAAAATTTCAAAATTTTTGGAGGTCATTTGCTCTATCAAACCTAATTTTCACGACCCACAGCGTCTGAAAAATCCAGAAAGTCAGTTAGAATGCTGCAGATTGATACTCAAAAATTCAGGTATTTTTCCTAAACTACTTCAATACCAATTTCACTGATAAAATATTTTTCCATGTCTAGCATAGACAGGAAATTGATGCAGCAGACGATCAAAATCAGTCAAACCTTTGACTTCTGGTCAAACCATTGACTAGACAGTGTTTCATTCTGGCATAGGATCCCAAATGTAGATTTTCGAGAAGCTTGACACTTATTTGATGGCACGAGAATTGATCTGACGGTTGATCACCCCGACCCAGTAGACGGTCAGACCATGGGTCCTGCAGTTGACCACTTGATCAAATAGAGATAACAGAGTGAAGCCTTGGACTCATAAACCTTGATAGTAGGCATATGAATGCTAACTTCAGATGAATTTATCTTACAATGAAGCCATCGGTCTCGCAGTGACCACTAATCAGCTTTGATCGTTAACCTGAGCATTGGGTTCCCAGTTGAAGAATTGGGACTGTTACTGGTCAAAACCATTGACCAAAAAATATCAAAGATCCAGCAGAGGATCCCAAATGCCATTTTAGGAATGTTTGACAATTATATAATGGCACGAGCACTAACCCAGTAGACGATTATTTAGGTAACACAGTTGACCACTCGATCCAACAATGATCGCAGAACCAAGCCTTTGGTTCCCAAGATCCTAGCAGTAGGCATATGAATACTGATGTTAGATGATTTCAAGCATTATAGTAAAACCATCAATCCCGCTAAGGACCACTGATCAGCCTTGATCACTTCAGCCCGAGCATCGGGCTCCCAGTTGCAGAATTGGGATACAAGCCTCGAGATGAGCACCAATTAATTAGCTTTGATCCTTCAGCCCGAGCATCGGGTTCCTAGTTGTAGAATTAGGACTATTATTGGTCAAAACCATTGACCAAAAAATGTCAAAGACCTAGCAGAGGATCCCAAATGCCATTTTGGGAATGTTTGACATTTATATGATGATGCGAGCACTAACCCAGTAGACGATCATCTAGGTCCCATAGTTGACCACTCGATCCAACAGCAATCGCAGAAGCAAGCCATTGGTTCCCGAGATCGTAGCAGTAGTCATCTGAACACTGATGTCAGATGATTTCAAGCCTCACAGTAAAACCATCAGTTTCGTCGAGGACCATTGGTTAGCCTTGATCACTTCAGCCCGAACATCAGGCTCCCAGTTGCAGAATTGGGATATAAGCCTCAACATGAGCACCAATTGATAAGCTTTGATCCTTCAGCCTGAGCATCGGGCTCTTAGTGATAAAATTGGGTTCTAAGCCTTAACACGAGCACTCTACAAGCCTTAAACGTAAGCACCACATAAGCCTTAACATAAGTATCAGACTTCGATATGTGCATCGGTCAGGTACCTCCTTTACTCTAAGTGAAAAGTTAGGTTATGATCATGAATCATTTTGATGACTTAAGCTTGTGTCACCTAAAAGTGATCCTGATCAGGGGGGAAACTATTGACTCTGACTTTTCACCCACCTGCGATTTTGGGTTTTTATCGATTTGGCTTGGTACAAGTCCCCGATGTCGACCCCGATAGTGCATATATGCCTGTTTGGCTTTCTCTGAGTGTTTTTAGTGTACAGAGCACATTATAATTGATGGGGCCCACCCTAGGTGGTAGGGCCTGCCATCCTTTTGAGCTTTCTCTATGCATTCTATACATATAGAACATATTACACTATGCCCATCAAAGGCAGAGTACATAGCATGCAAAATGCTACATTTTGGGCGTGTAGCCCTACAGGCCCAAAATGAGGTGTATGGTGGGGCCTACCACCCAGGGCCTACCTAGTGAAAGCCAAAGCTACACAATGCCTTAGAATATCGAGTGCATCTCCGGTGACATATGACTCACATTACATTTTGCTCGTACGAGCCTGTACATATTTCCTTAAAACGTAACATGCGTAGCATGCTACACAATATGCTACGCATGTTACAAAAATAAGATGTTTGGTGGGGCCCACTTTCAGGACCAAATCTAATGTGCTCCGTATAGCATAACATCTTAGAATATCGAATGATGCTTATTTGACATATGGCTTACATTACATTTCACTCATACGAGGCGGAGTGCATTGTAATGTATGAAGCATGTTACACAATGTGCTATGCATGTTACAAAAATAAGACATTTGGTAAGGCCCACTTTCAAGACCAAATCTAATGTGCTCCGCATAGCATAATGTCTTAGAATGTCAAATGGCACTTATTTAACATATGGCTCACATCACATTTTGCTCGTACGAGGTGGAGTGCATTGTAATGTGCAAAGCATGTTACACAATATGCTACGCATGTAACACAATGTGCTACGCATGTTACAAAAATAAGACGTTTGGTAGGGCCTACTTTTGGGACCAAATGTAACATGCTTCGCATAGCACAACATCTTAGAATGTTAAATGGTGCTTATTTGACATATGGCTCACATTACATTTCACTCGTATGAGGTGGAGTGTATTGTAATATGCGGAGCACTTTCCATAATGTGTTGTGCATGTTACAAAAATAAGACGTTTGGTAGGGAGCCTTCCCAGGACCAAAAATAAAATGCATCATATCACACAATGTCTTAAAACACAAAAGGACTCTCCATTGAGATATGGCTCATGTTTCATTGCAACCATAGTGGGGCCCACATGAAGGGCCAAAATGTCATGTGCGGAGCATGTTACATAACATGCTGTGCACATTGACAATGTGTAGCGTACATTCCCTAATGTGCAGCATACATTACCTAAAAATTTTCAAATTTGGACCAAAAATTACAATTTTGCCAAGCCCTAATTTTGCTCTATAAATATAAAGCTTGGAGTCATCTCAAGGAGGTCCGAAAATTGCCCTCAAGCAAGCCAAAACTCTCCTAAAATTCTCCTAAAATTAATTAAGCACTTAATTAATTAATTGCTTAGGATTTATAGACTAATTAACACTAGTTAGGCTCCTTAAGCACATTTGGAAGCAAGATCTTGAAGAAAAGCCTATTGTCCAAAGGTAAATTTTCAATTTTCTTCAATTTTTTCTATGGTTTTTGCATAAAACTTCAAATTTTGGCTTGATCCTTTGATGATTGGCTTCAATCTTGTGTTTTTATTGATTACTCATGCTGTTGGTAGTCAAAAATGATGATTTCTGGTGTTGATCTGCCTAGATCCAAGTCGGATTTCACATTTTTCTCAAAAACGTCCGTTTTCCCTCTATTTTCCAGGCAATGTGTGCCAGACATACCCTAATGTGAGCCACATGTTGCCTATGTGTGGCACACATTATCCTATGTGCTGCACACATAGGTCAAAAAGTTTCCAAAAAATGGAATTTTCTTCGGTTTTCACTTCCAATCTAACAAATCTAGCTACATTAGGGGCTTTTCTGTGCCTCTAATATATCGGATCTTTCAAAAATCTTCTAGATCTAATTGATTTCAACCTTGAAATTAATTTTCCAAATTAGATGCTCATGTGCATTTCAAAAACGTGTTTTCTGACTTCGATCTGCCTAGATCTGAGCCGGATCTAGAATTTTTGCTAAAAAACTTCATTTTTCTTCAATTTTTCTTACAATATGCACCACATATTCATGAATGTGTGCCACATGTTGCCTATGTGTGGCACATATTGATCTATGTGCTACACACATTGTCTCCAGATTTTCCAGAAAACTAAGTTTTTCTTCCATTTTCTCACTCGATCTGATTTTTCCAGTGGCATTTGAGGCTTGTTCATGTCTCAAGTGTTCTGGATCTGTCAAATATTGTCCAGATCTAATTAGGTTTAGACTTAAAATTAATTATTCAAGTTAAATACCAATTTACTTGTTTGATTTGCAATTCAGAGGCTGATTCGAACTCAAAATAAGGTACTTCCTTTATTAAACTTGCTGTATTTAATTTGTAGATCGAGTTTATACTGATAAATTTGATTTTCTTGCCGATTGGTACTTAATGTATGCCACACATTTTGTAATGTGCATAGCACATTGCTTACATGCTGCACACATTGCATATCATGCTGCACACATTCCCTGCATTTTTCAAGAAAAATCATATTTTTCAATCATTTTTCAACTCGATTTGATGATTCCAGTAATATTTAATGTTAGGCAGTAACTCAAGTGTATTAGATGCATCATAAATTAATTACATTTAATTAATTTTGGTTTCAAAATTAATTTTTCATGATCAAAATGCAATTTGGTTCATATAAATGTAATTTTTGAAAGGATTGGATTCAAATCGGTTGAGGGACTATCTCCAATTATTTTTATGTGATGTTAGCACTCCCATTTGATTTTCCATGATCGAACAAAAATAATTTTGCTTAAATTATTTTTATAAAAATAAATTTTCACGATCCGACTCGTGTTCATTCGCATGATTTGTTGTCAAAAATTGTTGGATTTTGACTCTTGGTTCATGCTTTCATATGGCATTAGACTAGTCAAATAAATTCTAAATTCATTTGCTACTAATGAATTTATTTGTGTTTATTTTGCATAATATCCATTTGTGCATTTTTGGCTCATATTACCTGAGGCGGAAAAATACCCGAGAAGGAGGGGACATTACTTAACATCCCAAAATATTGTATGCATGGAGATTTGTGTAATAAGATAGAATTATTCATAGTCTTGTAATAATTCCCCTAAAATCCTGTGTGTCTCTTCTAATTCCTTGATCCCTTTAACTGGCCTTTATTATTTTTCATTCGTGGATGGTTTATTATATTTGCTCAAATGTATATGCTATATCATGTCACATGCCACATCACACACTTCTATGCCATGTCATGCATATGCCATGTCATAACATAATTATCTCGTATGCTACTACAACTCAAGTATGCCAACATATGCCAATACACAACATAATACACGCAGCTTGCTATACCAATATGCCATGCCATGCCATTGTGCTATACCATATCACATGCTCCATGCTAATGCATCATGTCATATGCCATTATGCCGTGCCATATATGCCATGCCATGTCGTATGCCACGCTACATGCCATATCATATACAACGCTATATGCCACGATAAATGACAATTCACCCACGCATCACTATATCATGTCATGCATATGCCACGTCATTTTATTATGCCATGAATTATTACATCATGCCATGCATATGCCATGTCATTTTAACATGTCATCACATCACATGTCATGCATATGCCATATCATCCAAAATGCCATATAGCATTATATGCCATTCTACGTGCAATCGTGCAATGCCAAATTGCATGTCACACTGTGTGCTTACATATACGCTCGTATGCTTGCTTGTTTAGGATAATTAACTCCAACTTTAATGGTAAATTTGATTTTGCAAACTCATAGAAATAGATCTCCACCACTCGAACCCAATCTCTGAAGGGTTTAACTAGCACTCATGCTATGGGTTGGTTGGACCAATCCAGAACTATCCGGTGGTGACTCCTTGCAACTCTTTTGAGTCCGTATCATTCCTCGGGGTAACCCCTTGAGAAGACTGCACTTTCGCACCAAGTACGGTCCCTGGTCCATGAGCCTCGCAAGCCTAACTCTGGGCTCTGGTAGAAACCAGCACTCACAGTGAGAAAATCATCATTTTAAGGCCCTATGTAGGGTCATAATGTAACACCCCTCATGGTGTAACATGCTCCTATAGAATAGTTAACAATCTTTGAATATGTAAAAATTATTAATTATTCTACAAGGGATGTGTAAAATATTTTTCTTTTAAAATTTTGAAATACACATATACTTAATAAACATCAATGTAATTAATTACTATGTTGGACTCATATACATAGTTGTATAATTACATAACTCAAGAGTACTGGACATTTTTGAAACTTTGACATATAAATAATCCTACTAATTCAGTACCTCTGGATCCATATGCTTCTTTGTAAACTTTCAACCTGTGTTTATCAAATGACAAATGCTAAGTATTTCACTTAGTAATGGTATATGATAAATGTGTAATAATAATATCATAATCACACCTCATGATTCAAATATCTTTCCATCTATAAACATATCATGCATCAAATTCTCTATAAGACATGTTGATGTTTACTCCATTACTTGTTATACCATCATATAAAAATACAAAATATCTTAAACATGAGCATTCTTTACAAAAATCACCATAATATAGCATTACAATGCCCCTTTAACTCAATAACATTTAAAACTATCTATAAATGCTCCATAATAGTTCAAATATCATGGAAAACTATTTCAAAAACTAATAGCATCACCTACTTTCCATTGATGTCTATAGAAATTACTTATTTCATGGTATGTAAGTCATCAACGTCATTTTAATCAATTAAATAATATAGCAACCATAACTATTCATAATCATAACCATAATCAGCATAGTTATCTTTAACAAGATAATACCAATTTAATATAACATTAAATGAAATCATAGTAACACTTATGTATCATATTCTGCAATCATAGTGAACCTTTATCAGATAACATTAAGATCAATAATAATGCCATATTACATTCACAATGGTCTGTTATCATAGATCAATAATAATTAATAACTATATTATATAAGATCAATAATAATCATTCTCTATGCAAATCATAGTACAATTTCATCTTTGAAATAAATAGTTCATTGTATACACTCATATCATGCCTTTACTTTCACTTTGCCTTTCTTTTTTTGACATAATATAGAATGTTATGGAAATATGAACATAGATACTATACATAGTCATTTGTGACCTCCTCTGAGTAAAATACTATATATAAGCCATCATGTCTTTGTAAACATCAATATATGTACACTTGTAGTGCACCTGTAATAACATTATCTTTTATTTCATTGTAATCAAGGAATAATGTATGATTATGTGTATGTAATGATGCTATGCATTCTCCCTCTGATTTTCCTATAACATTTCCTTTTAGTTCTGTATGATTATGAACAATCTCGTACTAGGTCCTGTATGTACCAGTACTCATCTCTTGTAGGAGGGCAATATAACTGTATGGTTCAATGAACCTATATTTTTAATTCCAATCAGGAATGCTATTGTATGATTCTCCTAGGTTAATCCATATTTTTAATTCTAATAAGGAATGTTGACCCAATATACTTTCATAGCATATAGCTCTGTATCATTTCTCTATTTTCCCACCTTATGTCTCCTGTATGTCATGTCATGAATATGAATGTCTATGTAAATGATTCATGACGTGATACATATGCATTATGCTTAATGCCATGATGAATATGGAAATTAATAAAGTATAATATCAATCTTCAATCATAAATCATTATTCACAATCCATATTAATTAATATTTCATGAATAAAGAAAATATATATCATATAACATCGTTGTACATATGATAATTCACCTGCCAACATCATTTAATAGATTGGAATATCATAACATATAACCTATAAAATCCGGCATTCATTTTCAATATAGTAACTACTATTCAAAAGCATGACATATATATTATCATGAAATAATATCCTTTATGCCATAAATTTTCAATAATGCATAAAACATCATTATAAGAGAACATTCATAATTCATTTCTTATAAAAACTCATCATAAGGTATTCTAAGTATGGTAAATAAATAAATAAATAAATAACTATATTGTACTTATGTGCACCTTACCACTATTGCTAGAGTTATCGATTGTGGAAATCTTAGATAACACAAACCCGTTTAGATGATTAGTAGTTACTATCACTGTTCCTTTGTTAAGTATATGATAATTCATTATTCACTTAATTAGTAAAGCCATTTACATTTTGCATAAAGTTTCTCACTATAAAGAATTCATACATATCCATTTCATGTAGTTATACTTCAATTTCTAGTCATGATAGTCATATTTTCATATTCATTAAGTAAACTTAAATACCAGTGAACTTTATTTGATAACATAATAGACCATTAACCTTATTCATGTCTTAACACCTCCACATATTCAAGTGCATGCATACATCTAAGTCATATATAGGCATTCTAGCATGTAGGTCATGTATCTTAATCAATTCAACATGTAACGAACATTAATCAATGATGACTCAAACATAATACATTAAGGTTAATATATATCTCTAAGTGTATATACATGCAAATATAACAATGATTAATGAGGTTTAGATATGAATAGCTTTTAATTTGGAAGCTTGGAACATGCATTCATTAAGTTGCTAAACATGTAAGGCATATTACTATTCATTTGGTATGTTACACTATTCATTTGGTCATTTTCTTTCATGAAATCTTCATATTTTTACCTTACTTGTTCATGCCTTTATGTGACCTTATGGGAAAAGTTATGAGCTATGAATGACATTCATATTTATGCCATCATCTATTGCATGAATCAAAGTATTTATCCATGTAAACAAAGTATCAAAACATAGACATTTAAGGTATGCAACTTAAACTCGTGAAAACCAGAAAATGAATTTTTAAGCTATTCTCTTGACCTTTAATATAAACAAGCCATATACCATTAGAAACTAGATTCATTAAGCTTTCTTTAAGGCCTCCAAAAGTATAAAGGCTGCATGCCTTATATATCATGCCGAAATGCACTATTTTTATTACTATTCATGTACCCCCATGCATATCATCCCACATTTAATAACCCAAATGAAATTGGAACTAATCATACTTTATACTGTTGGAAACTAGACTCAATAAGATTTAATTTTGTATATTACACAAAACTTTTAGATAATATTAAGGCCTTGAAAAGTGAATTTTATGCAAGGTTAAAAATTTTATCCGAGACCAAATTCAATTTTACATACATTTGCATTCCTTTTTCCATTTAGCATCTAAACCACCTTAAAATCATGCCATACTAAATATACACATGCACATACTTGTTACACATATATTTAAGTCTTAATGTCCAATAACCATGCATTTAAACACACTCTAAGGCAATGTATACACAAGTTCATCAAGTAAGCACCAAGGTTGCCTACTTTTCTTCTCTTTAACATTTTCATAACATAATTTCATTTTCCATGCAACCAAACTTCCTTTTATTCATTCTAACACCATATTCAATCATATTTAATCATAAAGCAATGCATGAAACACTTCTACCAAGTTAAAACATAAGAAACTGAAATTTCTTCATTTGGGTAGCAACTTTATTTCCATCATCATTTAAATTTTCTTCCACCTTTCATGCATTTTTCATGTTTTTCATCATAAATAATCACCTCAAGCACCTTATACACACTTAAAATAGCAACTTAAGAGTCATTTACATGTAGTTCTCTTTAGGTTTTTTTATGGAAAAATTCATACACATACAAAACTTATTTCAATTGCTTCAAATGTACATATTTGACATTCTTCTTTCATTTTCTTCCATTCTTCCACCAAATTTCATGCATATATGTATTATTCCTCACCTTTAACAAAATCCAAACATGCTTTAAACATGAACTATAGTAAAGAATCAGAAGCAGGAAGCATGTACATAATAAAAAACTAGCTAAAAACACCATGAAAAATGAAATCTACTTAAGAAATTACCTTGGAAAATTGATTTTCTTTAAACTAGAAGCAAAAAGGGGAAGAGTATTTCAAATGGAAGAGGAAGGAATATGCAAAAACCAACCTATTTTTCCCTTTTTATTCATATTTATCTTATTTAATACAAAATTCAAAGAAGGAATCAATCATATGTTGAAACTTGTCAACACCTACTAGTTTATTGATTTAACTTTACTTCTTCATCTTTTATTTATTTATTTCTTCAAAAACATAAGTGGCATAACCATCATAACATACATGTCATACATAACATAGCATTGCCACATACATACAAAAATTTTAGTTTCCATATTTACCCTTTACCTTTTTATGAAATGGCATTTATGTCCTTAACTAGTAAACTTCTAATTAATTCTACCTTCATTTAAACTTCCATTTACATATCTTAACATATACTTTCTCATATAATAACATGTCTAATATGCCAAAACATCACATATCACATATAAATTTCATCATTAAGCTTTATGAAAAGCATTTAACATAAGCATATGAAATTCATACCCATAATGCATCTTATGCACATTTTCATCTCTTTAACCATCTTTTCACTTTCTTTTCATTTCTTTCTCCATAAATTCCATATCATATGGAATTGCTTCACCTTTATATTATTTCATAATATTTTCCTCATCTCAATCATTCACGAATCACTCCTTTTGCATTCTCATAGCATAAACATGTTATATATGTTTTTCTTATGCTTATAACTTTTCTATATATATATTCTCTTTCCATTATTCACCTTTCAACTAAATAAATAATGTATGTATATACATAATAATTTACATTAGCACCTTAAGAACATTTAATTCACTAATAATTACCTTTGAGTCCATTTTCATTTTATTACCATCAAACATGCATAAATCATATTCTTACCTTACCTTTATACATACATTCATAACTTTAAACATTTTCTATACTTCATGCATTCTCTTACCATGAAATACATGCTTACATGTATATACTTTGACATTTAGCATAATTAGTCCAAAGCTTGCACATCATTATAGCATGATCATAAAGTACATATGCATGCATGAATTTAAGGTGCATACCAGGGTATGACATATAAACTGAATAGCACAAACCTACTGCTACTTTGCCCTTATCGATAGTTTATGGAGAAGTATGAGTCTCGTCCATTAAACTTATAACATTTCCATTTTACATTCACTTAGTAAAGTCATTCATATATTGCATTTGGTTTATCATCTTTAAGAATCCATAATCATTCATGACATGTAGCCACCATTCAACTTTGATTAATAATGAGCATACAAACATAATATCATTTCATAACATTTTATACTTTTCAAGCAAGAGTCATACATGCTTTTTGACCACTTTAAGTCTTTAAATCATAATGTCATCCATTAAATCTATTTAAGCATCATTAGCTTTCACTTGCATATATGGTAAGCCATTATCCGTATACATACCATTAAACACCTTTACATTCAAGTACAAGTGCATATATAAGTCATAAACATGCATATTGGCATGTAAGCCAAGTATCTAAAACATTAAGCATGTACAAGACTTGCCATAACATATGTGAACATATATTATTAACTTTATTTTATGCCTCTAAGTGTGTATTCTTTTGTATAATGAAGAGTTATAAGGTCTAGCTATGTAAAGCATTGAGTTTAGAAGTCTAAAACACTCATTCATTAAGGTATCGAAACATACAAGTCAAGTTACTATTAATTTGGTCATTTTTACTATTCATATTGTCATTTTCTTTTCATGTTTCATTCCCTTTTTCACTTAATATGTATATGCCACTAAGTACCCTTAATGCCATCTTATAGACCATGAATGACACTCAATTTTAGTCCATTATCTCATGCACATCTCAAGGGATTAAATCATACAAAAAAAGTACCAAAACTTAGACATTTAAGACATACAACATAAACATGTCAAAACTAGAAAATGCAAATATCATTTTTGCACATACTTGGACTAATTTAATTTTAAGCCTTCATTTTGGCATTTAACATAAGCAAGCCATATACCATAAAAAAAAAGACTCATCAAGGTTTAATTCAAGCTACATCACCCAAATTATCTCATCCACTAAGGCCTCCAAAATTCAAAAGGCCACATATCAAAAGAAGATTGCCAAAATGCACTGTTTTGCTTACTTCAAGGTATATTAGCATGGAACTTGCAAGTAACATGCATAAACTTGCATAATTTGACCTTTTTACTTCTTATGGAATAGAGAACATGTATATATTGAGTTCCACATAGTAATTGGCATGCAAACGACCTATACATAATGATATATTACACATGTTACATATACTACACTAAAATGTACATTTTCAGCATACCACTAATTAATACCTTGCTTACCCCTATCATAACTAGGTCATATGGTCACTTTTAATGCATGAACATATTGTATTAAGACTTATCCATGAAAATTATATTTGGATTTACAATCATACATTCATATCTCTCATAATACACAATGTTACATAACTTGCATATTAAGGTGCACAAGTTGCCTTATAAGTGTCTTCATGTATACCTTAACCATTTGACTTCCAAACCATATTAAAATCATACCATACTAAATGCAAGCATACATAGATGTGTTACACACAAACTCAAGTCCAATTACCCAACATAAAAAGCATATATCCACACCTAAAGGCTAAATGTACACAATATACACAAACTACATGCTTTGCTGCCTACTAATGAATCTTTTGGCATTTCATGCCATAACTCATCTCTACATGCAAGAAAACCCCATTTCCATAATCTACACATATCATTAAATTATGTTTACATAATAATTCAAGGATTACACACTTTTATCCCTTAAACTAGTGAATCGTTGAATGGCCTTAAATTGACAAAAAGTATGAATTTCAAGTTATCATTACATTTAATCATCTTTCCATTAATCATTAAGCATAGAAAACCCTATTAACACCTTTAGAAATTATTTAAACACTTCAATTAGCAATAAAAGTGATAAATTCAAGGGTTATAAGTTAAATATTTACACAAATTTCATACACTAAAACAGAAATTCCATTTTATTGTAAAGCAATATCAAATTCCTCATTTAGCTTTCTTATCTTTCATCATTTACTCCAATTATTCCATTAACACATAATTACCACAACCCTACAACAAATTTTCACTTTATTAGAGAGGTAAAAAGCATAGAAGAAGAAGAAAAATAGATAGGTAAAATGCATAGAACACCAAAGTAACATGGAAACTGAATTCTTTGCATGATTTTACCTTGAAAGAATATTTTTCTCTAAGTTAGGATGCAAAGAGAAGAAGCAAATGAAGAAACAAAAGCTAGAAGGATGTTAGGATGAAGAAAACTGACTTATGTTTCCTCTTTAGGAAATATAAACTTAAGTTTGACTATATTAAAATTTAACCAATCATATGATCACATTTTGCAATCTTATCTTACCTTACTTAACCTATTTACTTCTTCTTCTTTAAATTCTCATTTTTACATTTTATTTAGGTCATCATTTAATAAGTCTGCACTTACCATTCATCATGATGTTATGAGCGTACATCCTACATCAAATAATTTCCAATATTAATCTTAACTTTCCATGAAATGCCGTTTATATCCTAGCTTACCATTTAACATACCATTGCTTCTAACATCACTTTAACTTATATTTACATATTTTAAACTATACTTTATCATATAATAACATGTTAAATATGTCAATGCATCACCTTACATGCATAAATTCCATCATAAAGCTTTATTTAAAGTATACAACAAAAGCATACCAAATTTGCATCTTTAGTGTATATTCACTTTTATAATCATCTTTTCATTTTTTTTTTCATTTCTTTCTCTATCAATTCCATATCATATGGAATTCCTTTATCTATAAGGTATTTTATATCATATTTATCATGCCAAAGCATTGATGCATCATATCTCATTCATGCATTTCATGCACTAATCCATCATTCACTATAATGTATGCATAAAATGCATGCACACAGGGATGCTGTGTATGGATATGACAATCTATAAATAAAATTAACGTATAAGTCATAATGATAGAAATGATGATTTATGATTTACTACATAATTATTATGTTTTAATAATATAATTGGTGTTAGTTATACTAGTGATTATTTATTATTAATTTTACAAGAAAAATTCTTAGATAAATAAAATTTATATCTAAAAGCAAATGAAGTATGAAAAAAATTAATATTACTTAATGGTTTAACTAGTATTCATCAATTCTTTGATGATTTAACTTTGAAATTAATGTATGTATGTTTGCATGTTATTTTAAGTGTTTTATAATGTTATTTTATATGGTTTAGTATTGTTTTAGTATATTTTCTTTAAAGGTCTAATGTGTTTGTTAAGTGTGTGTAGTAAAAAGAAGGTTTAAGAGAGGATGTGCATAAAATACATGAAAAGAAGCTATTATAAGCGTGACACCAAAGGTGAAATTGTGATACATATACTAGGAGATCAAATGCAAAAAATTCTTTTATCATGAGCATGATAGATTTATCACGACCATGATAATGGTGATAAGATGAGTATGAGCGCCGGTTTCTGCCGGGGCCAAAAGTGAGGCTTGCGATGCTCACAGACCAAGGATCACACTTGGAGCAAAAGCGTAGTCTTTCTGAGGGGTTACCTCAGGGAATGATACAAACTCGAAAGAGTCATAAGGGAGTCACCACCGGATGGTTCCGGATTGGTCCAACCGACCCATAGCATGAGTGCTAGTTAAACCCTTCAGAGATTGGGTTCGAGTGGTGGAGATCTATTCTATAAGTTTCCAAATCAATTTTACCATTATAGTTGGGATTAATTATCCTAGGCAGGTAAGCATACGAGTGTAAATGTAAGCACACAGCGTGACATGTGATTTGGCATTGCAAGGTTGCACATAGAATGGCATATAATGCTATATGACATTTGGATGGTATGGCATATGCATGGCATGCAGAATAGCAAATAAAGTAACATGGCATATGCATGACATGTGAGCATGAATGACATATCATATGCATGATATGGTAAGATAACATGTATATAAGCATATAACATGGTAAACAGTATGTATAGCATAATACATTTTAGCGCGCTTGGATCATTTTGGGCATTGTAGAATGTATGGTGTATGCATGACATATGAAATGAGTGGTATGACACATGCATGACATACAAGATAGATGACATGGCATATGCATGACATGTGAAATCGATGGCATATCATATGCATGATATGTGAGGTGATGTAAAACATGGCATATGCATGACATATGGCATGGATGACATACCATATGCATGGCATATGACATAGATGGCATATCATATGCATGATATATATACATGACATATCATGTGCATGATATGTGAAATGATGTATGGCATGGCATATGTATAACATGACATAGTGAATGGCATACCATATGCATGGCATCTGAAGTGATGTATGGCATACCGTATGCATGATGTGTGATAGCAATATATATGTGTAATGGCATGGTGTGATTCCCCATGTCAGAAATGTGGCGTGCTAGTGGTGTGATAAATGTGCACAATGAAATAATGTGGAGTCGCCACCTGACTCATCTAGCTAACTCAATTGAGTAACTAAACAAGTCAGGAAAACCCGAGCCTTCCTGCTGAGGGAAAGCAGCCCGAATTTCTTCAGAGTTGGGTTCGGCATTTCGGTTTTACTTATC
>CANYBF010533710.1:0-40937 GCA_948192965.1 Dalechampia spathulata
ATGTTTTGTTTTTAAGCAAATAAATATTGGAATTTAAATAATTTGAGATTATAAACCCTTGGGATTATTGAATTTTTAGATTTAATAAATTTTATAATAGGAAATAAATAAGGTTTTAGTTATAAAAATAAAATAAAATAGTTATGTTTTAGATTTTGATTATTCAACTCATATAGCTTTTTGTAGAGGTACATATTTTTGAGAAAAAAAAAAGTTTTCTATGTGAATAATTTAATTTATAATTTAGAAAATAATTAAATGATAAGATTGGTAAAAGTGAATTTATAGAAAAAATTTTAGAGATAAGTTTAGATAATTATGTAATTCTTTATTTACGACATAATAGAATGTACGTTAAATAATTAATGAGTTATATTAAAAAAAATGCTTTTGAAAGATAATTGTTTTTAATATGGGTATTTTATGATATAAAAAGGTTCAGTATAGCTTGAGGTTTTCTATAAAATACAAAATTTGGTGATAACAATTTTAAAGTCTATATCAAAAATAAATATCTAAGAAAATGAAGAAGTTATATAATTAATGTTGGAATAAATAAAATAGAATGATTTATGAATTAAATAAGTTATGTTGGAGATGATTTATAACCGTTATTGATTTATTTTAGAAATATAAGTAATGATAATTATAATAATATAATAAACTAAAATTCTAACAAAAGATTAATATTGGTTGTGAAATAGGTCAATCGGTGGAAAATATTCACGTGTCACCGAGGGATATTAACAAAGGAAAAGACGTACCAGGTGCTAGATTATGAAAAGTCTTAGATCAGTAAATGATCATCGGGACAAAAGTTTGATAATGCAATAGCATTAAAATATTTTCATTTAATTGTGCATTTTATATTTATCATGAACATAAGCATTTATCATAAACATGACATAGCATGACATGGTGACATAAGGAGAATCTAATTATGATGCAATACGAGAAAAAGGATATATGATCATGCTGGGCATAATGATATAAATTCCTACGGGAATAAAAGAATATTTTATCATGAGATAAATGAAATGAGATTGAATTTGAATGAACTCATATGGTTCGAAATAAAATTATAGTATAATGGAAGACCTAGTAAATGCGCATTAACGAATATGATGAGCAAGGAATAAGAGGGAGAACGCATAACATAAAATGCATTCTCATATACTCATTGTTCATAATTCATGACGTATGACATACTATATTTGGATTTCATTATATGATTAAATAACACAACTATTCTTGAATAATATATTCTGATGGAAATGTGATCATAGTCGAGTTTAATATTGCATACCTTTATGACATATTATGAAGATAAAGCATGCTTGTTATTTGGCATGTTCATATATTGGTATCATCATTTTGTGAAATATAAATGTTATAAATTTTAAACTAGCACCACTGAGTTTATTCTTAGCGTTTATCAATTAATAAACGTAGGATCAAGCAAGGTTGCAGAAACAGAACCTCAGTAAAGCGGCTGGACACATTGGCATTTCATTGGTAAATGCTTTAAGTATTTTCACGGACTTCTATCGTTATTAATTATCATGCAACTATTTAAAGAATGAACTCTAGCAGTCAAATAAGCTAGTTTGGTAAAATTAAACAAATGTATAATGATGAATGTGTGTATATTGTAAATACGATGTGTAATATAAAATAATAAACGGTTTGAACGAATGAGTTTGTTATAATATATTTATAAAAAAAAAATTTGTACGGATTGTATGAGATCCTTTGTAGGATAATTATTAATTTTCTTGATTAGAAAATTAATAGTCATTCTACGGGAGCATGTTACGTAGTCAGAAGACGTGACAAGGATTCTATGAAATTTAATAAGATATGTACAACATATAGTGCTATATATAGTGTAGAAAAACGCTATATGCACATCATGTAGTAGTATATATGTAGCATGTCTAAATTTCTACCTATGTACACCCCATAATGAAAGCACATTAGGATGTGCACCCTATGCTCATCAAACATCATTTATATCATAAAGACATTATGACATATAGAACAGTTAGATTTACATGGGAAAAGGCTGTGCACTATACATATCTTCATTGAATATAAGTAGCATGTAGCACTATGTGCTTCGTACATTAGGAAATGCATGTTATGTGCTTTACCTTCTACAATCAAAATATAATATGCTTCATATGTCCAAAGCACTTATGGGATGCTAAAAGGCATGTATGAAAATTAGGGTCAACAATGGGGACTTGTACCAAGCTAAATTAAAGAAAACCTGAAGATACAGTGCATGGGTGAAAAGTTAAGGTCTACAGTTTTCCCCTTGATTAGGACCATTGTGATATGACACAAGAAAAATCCATTAGAATGAGACCTAATCATAACATGACTTTTCACCAAAAGGCAGAGAAAATACTCGACCGATGCTCATATCAAGCTTAATGCTCATGTTGAGGCTTGCAGGGTGCTCGTGTTGAGGCTTGTTACTCCATAATGAAAAAATCATGATCCATCGGGAACATAAAAGTGATTTACTAGAGAAAACTTAATTAGACTGCTCGTACTGATGCTTGTGAATCCTCTGAGAAATAAAGTGTAATCCATTATGGATAACTTAATCGGGATGCTCATGCTAAGGCTTGTAATCCAATTCTGAAACTAGGAGCTTGATGCTTAGGCAAAGAGATCTATGCTGATCATGAAGAAATGCTCATGTTGAGGCTTCCAAGTCTGTGAAAGATTAAAGCTGACTCCCTAGGGACATCGACACTCATAACTAAATATTGACATTAGGAGCTTGGTGCTTAGGCTATTGATCATGTGGTGCTCCTACTAAGGTTTATAACTTCATTTAGGAAGGAAAATATGCCTTATAACCTAATACTGACATTAGGAAGGGGGATCAGTATTCAAGCAAGGTGATCAATATTGATCTTTCAATGCTCATGCTGAGTCATGTGACTCCATTAAAGAGTAAAATATAACCCACTAGGAGCCCAGTGCTCTGGCGAGATGATCAATATTGATCATGTGATGCTTATGCTAAGGCTTGTGACCTGATTTTACCACTAGGAGCCTGATGCTTAGATAAGGTGATCAATGTTGATCATAGGATGATCATGCTGAGGCTTGCGACCCAATTCTACCACTGAGATCCTGGTAGTTAGAGAAGGAGATTAGTGTTGATCGTGGTCAACTGTAGGATCAATGGCTTTGCTCTGAGGCTTAAAAATCTTTTGAAATTTGAGTTTAAATGCCTACTGCTAGGGTTTAAGAGTTAAATTCTTGATCTCGTAATCATTGTTGGATCGAGTGGTTAACTATGGAGCTTGAGTGATCAACTGCTAGATCAAGGTTGAAAAACTGATGGTTTTAAGGTGATCAACTATTGGATCTATGCTTGTACTATCAAATATATGTCTGATATCTCCAAAGATAGCATTTGGGACCTATTGCTGGAATACAACATTACTTGATTAATGACTTGACTAGTAGCCAAAGGCTTGACTAAAATTGATCGTATGTTGAATCAATTATTAGTCTATTCTAAACATGAAAAAGCAATTTGGTAGTGAAATTGGAATTGAAATGGTTTAGGGAAATACTTGAATTTTTGGGTATCAGTTTGTTGTATTCTATTGCTTTTTTGGATCTTTTTGATGTTATGGGTTATGAAAATTAAACTCGTTAAGGAAAAACCGCTCCAAAAATTCTACAATTTTATGAGAAGCTTAATTCAATAAGTACATCTTCATAAGCATATAGTGCATGCTAGCTAAACTCCTTGATGATCAGTATACGTTAGCAAATTCTACTACATACAGAGCATGTTCCACTATATGATATGTATGCCATGTAGAAAACATATACCTACATGCTTCTTAACCAAATATCATTTCATTTCTTCACAAAAAATTAATTTTTCTCAACTTAAACACCCAAGATCCATTATTTCCTCAAAAATTATCAAAATTAGAATGCAACCAACACCCTAAGACCCGAAATGCATCCTGAGCTATGCCCTAACCAAGCATATGACTCATGACCCCTACTACATAGCTTCTTATGGTGAACCAATTGCTAAAATGTTTACCATAGACTCAAATAGGTCTCAAAGCTCCTCCCAAGAATGTGAGTTTCTCTTGTTTTAGGTTTAGTTTTTTGAGTTATTCCAAAGTTAGTTTTTTATGCATTTTTTGTTCATTTAGGTTGATTTTTAGCTTGATTTTAATGCTAGGCTAGGGCTAGGCTTAGGAATGCATGAAATGATCAAGATAGTTTTGAAAATTTTTATGAAATTTCTAATGGGTCAAGCTATATGCTATGCATATAGCATTATGTACGCCACGCACAATCTATATGTGGCATACATAGGGTTATATATTGCACATATAGTATGCTAGAAATGGTTAAAAGTAAGTATTTAGAGATTCAACTAGGATTTTATGTTTAGTGCATTCATAAGCATGAATTGGTAGATTTGGAGCTAAGGAAAGACCTTTAGACCTTGTAATTTAGTTTGTAATCTAACATGAGTTTTTGCAACTTACAGATAGAGAGAACCATCATTAGTGCTAGCAGCATCCAAGGTGTCTATGAGTTGTACTCACAGCTACCACAAGAGATTCATGGTAGAGTAGATAAGAGTTGCTTTGGCTAGTACATCTCTTGCTTCATAGGTATGGAGAAGAGATGTAATAGGTTTATCATCATCGCGATGGTAGAGATATGGATGGATTTTACTCACACTTTCCACTTACTGGTAGGAGAGATAATAATAACCTTAAAGATCTTTGTCAAGATCATAGGGCTCGAATATGCTAGATTGCTTGTCCAGTTTAATGCTAAGTTAACACACTATGCTGGTCATATGGCATTATCTTCAATCTGATGTAGGGGCTGGATCTATGTAGTCAGTAATGTAAAGATCGATTCATCGACTGTCGGTAAGTTGTTAAGGTTAGTAGAATTCTATTAATTCTTAAAGTACTATGACTTTTGTTGAGTTTACCATTTGATTGTATGTGTTGACCCTACAGATCATGGCTTACGAGTTTAGGTTGTTGCTAAAACCTGAGGTTTTGCATGGAGTACTGCTAGGCTTCCTATATCTACAGGCATGATGTGTGTCTGATCAGAGATTTGGTTACTCTATGGATGAGTTGAGAGAGCATCTCAATGATCTAATATAAGATTACGTAAGAAGAAATCAATTTTATTAGCATAAAATTCAATTAAACTAGATGTAAATGATATCTGAGTAGGTGTCTGACTGGTTATTGTTGTTGTTTGTTCCTTGGAATAGGTCTGCCCCTACCCTTAGAGTAATATGTTTCCTCGGCTGGAATATCTAACCAGCTTATCTCATAAAGATGAGTGTCATATGTTATTAGAGAGCCTCAAGTGTTCGCTCTTTTATTTAGCTGAGCATGTTATTGATTGGCTCCTGGGCCAGAGGGATGAGTGGAGTTTACTGTACCACCATGAGTGATGTTTTAGGCTTCTTGTACTGACATAAACCTAGATATGATTGTTACATTGATTAGTATCTTTGGTCAAGATCGCTTATTAAAGTCACCAGTAGACTATTAAACTTTCATACATATGTGGCTACAAGGGTTATTGAGCTATCCATATATAGAGGACATCATGATAGAATAAGTGGATCTAACAACAAACCTGACACTTCTAATAGTAAAGGTACATACCATTGTTCACAAGCTATTGGCAATTCTCAAGGTAGCAGTACATCAAAGAGATCATACAGTGCTACATCTAGAGCAACACCCTTGAGACTAGAGCTTGGTAGCCCATATGACCATCCCAGGGTTTCATCAAGGGTCAACTGACATGGCCTTAGAACCCACTGATCTACACATATGAAAAGCTGGTATGCTCGTATGAGACATCCTTCTCAATATCAATGAGGGATGAGATTGAGTTTAATTCATTGAACACCACTCATATGAGTAAATGAAAGTGTATTAGCATACTACTAATTTAGTTGATCTTATATGTGCTTAACATATGCAGGTTCCTTGAGATTCCATGGCTGAGTTACAAGGTTGTTGACGGCCTATATTGCTATCATAGTTTTAAGATGATGGATATCTAGGTAAGTACCTATTATGATATTGTTTATGATGCATATGCATGGATGTATGACCTGTATGCCTATACGTTTGAGTTAATGCATATGAGTCAGTGCTTAGAGCGAGAAGAGTAGGATCGCTATGCTCAGATGACTGAGTAGATGAGTGAAGAGACCACTTAATTGATAGCATGCCTGGAGCCATACAACATTGAGGTTCTCGATAGTCCCAATTTGGATGAGGAGCAGTCAGGGGATGATGACACTTAGAGTAGACGTGACATCGGATACTATATGTATAGTGTTGAAACTTTATAGCTTTTGTATTAGAACGTAGCATAGAATGAAGGCTTAGTACACTCTGGCTATGGTATACGAATACAAAAAACTATCAACTGGTCAAACTCTATATCTTTTGGATTTGATAGTGAAACCTAAAATGCTTGTTTTTATTCTTCTATAAGAATATTATGTATTATATAACTCTGTTAAAGCATAACATGTCTATCATCTATGCAAGAATAGGCAATGACTCTACAATCATTTTTTACTTTTTGTACCATCTCCCATTAGTAGGGTGACACTGAGTGGAGTCGATTGAGCAAGTTTAGACTCTAGTATTTGAAGAAATTCTAGCAAGTCTCCATCAACACTGCTTTTCTCCATGATGCTATGAAGTTTTAAGATTTAGTGACCCATGTCTTCTAGTTCGGACACGTGGAGCAATGTATGATGTACGAGGAGTTTGCTACTATCCTTATAGTCACTTGTAACATAATGATAATGCTGGTTATGTCAGCACCTACGAGGAAGTGATCCCTTATATGATTAGGGCATTTGATATTAGCTCGATGATAATGAGGTCATTACTGATTATAGAGGACTCTGTATGTTAGTGTATGCTATAGAGCATCATGTTTTATTTGTAATTAAATATTTAATCAATAAAAAGTGTTATTCATTATGTAAGTGCAATATTTTATATACTTGTTTTACTTAAAGTATTAAACTAAATAATGAAGTCTAAAGTATTGAAACAGTACAAAGGAAATTCATAAAGAGTTTATGATATGAGATTCTTATTATATTCAAATGTTTAATATCTAAATTACCATGATCATAGTATTAATAAGATTAGAAATTATTAATGCACGTAGACCAACATATGTTATACTTCCGTTAAGGGGGTGATTCACATTCACTATAATATGAGTTGCTGAAGTATACATGTGGATGAATAGTATAGTACTGGCCTATTGGAGGCCTTGTAAGTGAGATTTCATTTGAATTATTAATCTATATTTATGAAATACATATCTCACTTATATCAATAGTGCAAGTATCCTTAGACTTGAGATATCAAGGTTATCTTAACTATAGATTATTATACTTTGACTCCTTTGCTTTATTCTCTGTAAGAGGCATTTATAATTAAGAGGTTAGGTATAGTATGACATAGTTGAAGAAATAAAGGATTCACCACCTCAGATTAAATGTAAGGGTTTTATCTTAATGATGCATGTAGTAATCTTTGATTTTAGAATCTTTGGCTAAAGTGGAATGCATAGAAGTGAATGAGTTCATAGGGGCATTTAAGAATAAATATTATGTATATGAAACATCAAGTTTAGGGTATGATCTAACATGCTTCATTATGTATTGAGTGGACATCAATCCATACTTACACCTAAATGAGATAATGGATGGTGAAAGGAGTTCATTATAGTAGTATCTGATATGCAAGGATTGTAGTCAATTTGATGACTTCTTGAGATTTAGGTAGTTATGATGTATGACTAGACACCACTCATAACTTACATATAATGTTTCATTTAATAATATTATAATATATTACCAACATGTCAAAAACCTAAAAGGTCATACATAAAAATTAGGGGATCAAAAATAAAGAGATTGAATGATGATTTAACATGATATATTGTTGCAAGATTAAGAGTTAGCCTAAACTTTTCATGTTTATTAGATAGAGCATGAGAAAAGCTTTGATTTGATACCAAGATCATGCAATTCTAATAAGTAAAACTCTAAATATGCATGATTAAAGTTTGCATGTGCAATGTACATACCATGCATGTGATTATGCATGTGCATGTATCACATGACTTGCACATGCATGACTTGAGTAAAGGAGGATGGACATGTGATTTCCATATGCCAGTTAGGGTTTTAGGATGTATTAGACACATCATATACTAACTGGATAAAGTTAACTTATGTGTCATGACATATAAGCTATCCAATCAAACCTTGTGGCACCTAAGCCATATTAGGTTAATTAAAATGTGATTTTAGGTTTATAGAAACATAATTTTTTGTCTCCTTCTTCTTCTTCATGTTCTTTTAAAGAAAAGAACAAGAAAATTTAAATCAAGCACAAGCAAGAGAATTCAGTCCTTCTAGAGCAACCTCACTGGATTTGATTCAAGACTTTCTTTTATCTTCTTCGCTTCTATTTTCATTTATACTAGTCTCCAAAACAAATTTTGTAATTTTGATTATTAATCTAATTCTCTACTTACATGGATAGTTTGAAGATCCTCTATGTTGGGGATTAGAAAAGTTTGTTATAACTTTTTTGATAAACAAGATTAAAAGAGATTGACATTCATATAAGTATTACTTATCTTATTCCATGTCCTCTCTACTATAATTTAATGAATGATATGAATTGCTTTCTAGATAAAGGAATTCCATATGATATGGAATTAATAGAGAAGGAATATCTCTTTAAAGGCATGCATGGGTGTTATGGTGTTAGAACAAGCTTAAGAAGATAAATTAAAGGAGGAAATAAAGGTTTTTGAGTGTGGGTAAGTGTAAAAGTGATAAGTCTTAGCTTATGTTAGTTATTTTTCTTCTTTTTGCTAATTTTTCTTCTTTTTGCTGGTTTCAGCCGATCCTTCTTTATGTCCAAACATTTAAAATTTTCTTCGTAATAGGGTTATGAAGGCATAAATTAATGATTATTGAGGTAGTAAAAGTCTATCAAAATTTTTAAGGTGGGAAAATTAAAGCGCAAGGGCTTTTTCTTTTCTTCTTCTTTGTAGTTTTCTCTAATTCATTTTGATTTCAACTTGTAATTGGATTTTACTGGTTATGGAAATAGAAGTGTGCGTATGTTGTGGAGATGTTGTTGGTTGTAGAAGGATTGATGGTAATTAGAAGAAAAGCTGTTTGGTTTTTCTACATATAAGTTGTTTGATGAAATATTTTGAGTGTGTAGTGTTTATAGGTGAAGTATGTGTGCAAGTGTTGTATTAGTAAGCTTGAGTTTGGTATATTGAACCTTGTGTTATTTTTTGTTTGTTCATTTCTTCCTTTCTCTATTTTGATTTATTTGGTTTGAACTTTTTATAGTGAAGTGTTTGATTTTCTTTATAAAAGGAATGTTTGAAAGGATTTGATTTCTGTCTAATATTTGGTCTTTTGGGACTATTTTAGAATCTAGAATTTTCAAATTTTAATCTTATTGTGTGTGTGTGTGTATATATATATATATATATTGATTTGAGTTTTGATTTTAATAATTTTGAATTATGATGAATTGTTGGTAGAACGGTTTAGCAAAATAGAGCTATTATATGAATTCTGATGGTTGGAATGTGTATGCCTGTGTGTGTATTACTGATAGTGTTGTTATCTTATTATACTATATGCTTACTTTTCCTTCTTGAATGTATTTTTGTTTCTATTTTGTTGAGTTGTGTTGGAGTATATATATATATTATGAAAAATAAAATGTTTTAGGCATCTTCTGAAAATGAATAGGAGTGTACATAATGCTCATATAGTTTTTGAAGTGTTATGGCAATTTAAATGGTATATAAAAGCTTTGGTTGGAAAAGGAGAAAAAAGGGAATAAATTAAATGTTTTTGGAAATTAAAAAGGGGATGGTTTCACAACAGAAAAGATGTAATTTAGCTAGAAAATAATTCCGTAGCTAAATAGAAACGGAATAACTATAGAATGGTTACGGAAAAGAGAAAATAGTGACGGTAAATATAGGCATAGCTAAAACCGTTTCAAAATAGCGATGGAACTATATCTGTCACTATTTCCATCGCTATATGGCTTTGAATAATATTACAAATTATAAATAATATATAAATAATTAAAGAACTTATAATTACTATTATTCATTAATGTTTATAATTATTAATAATATTTATGTAATGTTTGTAAAAATGTTTTGTTTGTTTTGTATAATTATAATATATAAATAAATTATTTTGTAAAATAATGATTTAAAGAATTAAAAATATTATTAATTAATATAAAATATATTTACATATTTCAAAATATAAATAGAAAAGTAATACTATTAATATTAAGTGCATCAAAACGATGTCGTTTTGCATATGGTAAAACGATGTCATTTTGCATATGGTAAAACGATGTCGTTTTGCGTTGGACTCCTTGAATTTCCTGCTGAAGAAAAATGAGACTGAATTCGTTGGTAACAGAATCAAAGAGTGAGTTTATGCATGGATTTGTGTTTTGGGAACCCAATAAACCACTTACTGCTGAAGAATTCCAAATTCCTCACTCAAAAGCCTTCGAGATTCTTATCAAAACCAAAGGTAGGTCTTTTTTCTCCTCTTTCCTGCATTGTAAATGTCAGTGATAAGAAAAAAAAGTGATATGTAATGTTTTGGTGTTTTATGGACGATAAACTATGGAAATGCTTTTAGTGGTTGTGTTCAAGATAAGTTTTTTATTTCCATAAAGTTTCTAATTGTATGTATATGTAATGCAGCTTGTGGAGTTTGTCCATCAGATCTTCATGTTATAAAAGGAGAACTTCAATTTCCTAGTCGTTTGTGGTATTGGGCATGAAATAACTGGTAAAGTTGTTGAACATGGGCCATTGACAGACCATAAAATTATTGAAAGGTACAAAGATCTTATGATATGTTAATAAAATCTTCTGGTTTCTAGTTATTGTCTTCTACCTTTTAAGCTAAATGCTTAACCTCCTTGGTAATTTTAGATAAAAAATTCTTATCTACATCCTAAAAACTTCAGTTCATTCACTGTAATTATAAGAAAGCATGAAAACAAGAGCAAAATGGTATTGAGTTTAGACAGAGACTCACCCTAACAACTGGAACATATAGTCCATTATTTGTATGTACTGCTGCATTAATATTCACATTATTATACCTCTGTGTAAATAGGAAAAAAAGGGGGCCATACCGATATGTTAAATAAATTCCAATAACGGTCATTAACAATTGTGGGCCACCGGATGGTTCCGGATTGGTCCAACCGACCCATAGCATGAGTGCTAGTTAAACCCTTCTGAGATTGGGCTCGAGCGGTGGAGATCTATTTCTATGAGTTTCCAACATCGATTTTACCATTATAGTTGGAATTAATTATCCTAAGCAGGCAAGCATACGAGCGTATATGTAAGCACACAACATGAAATGCGATTTGGCGTTGCATGGTTGCACGTAGAATGACATATAATGCTATATGGCATTTGGATGGCATGGCATATGCATAGCATGCAAAGTAGCAATAAAATAACATGGCATATGCATGATATGTAAATATGAATGACATATCATATGTATGAAATGGCATATCAATATATGTATGTAATGGCATAGCATATGCATGATATGGCATAGTGATGCATATGTGAATTGGTATTCAATATGGTATATGTCGTGGCATACGATATGGCATGTGACATGGCATGACATGGCATATTGGCAAATTGCATGTATTTTTATTACGTATTTGGATTGTATTTAGCATATTTATATGTATAAGCATACGAAATATAGTATGTTATAGCATGACATATGTATGTCATGACATAGTAGTGTGTGATGTGGCATGTGAAATGATGACATATATTTAGCAAATATAAATCATCCACAAATAAAAATACCGAGAGACCAGTGAAAGTGATCGAGGAATTAGGGGATACACACAAGATATAGGGGATAAATTGTTACAAAGCTATAATAAATCTATCCTATTATAAAAATATCATCGCATACATATTTTGGGACGTTAAGTGTCCCCTCTTCCTCGGGTACTATTTTGCCTCGCGTAGCATGAGCCAAAAATGCACGATGGAAATATGCAAAATAAACACAAATAAATTTATTAGTAGCAAATGAATTTAGGATTTATTTGACTAGTCCAATGCTATGTGAAAGCATGAACCAAGAGTCAAAATCCAGTAATTATTTGGCAACAATCATGCAAATTTACATGAGCTGGGTCGTGAAAATTAATAAAAATAAAAATAATTTTAAACAAAATTATTTTTGTTTGATCATGAAAATCATATGGGAGTGCTAACATCACTTGGAATAATTGGAGATAGCCACTCAACCAATTCGAATCTAATCCTTTCAAAAATAACATTTTTAACAAACCAAATAAGCATTCAATCATGAAAAATTAATTTTGAGGTCAAAATTAATTAAATGTAATTATTTTATGATAGATCCAATACACTTGAGCTACTGTGAAGCATCAAATGCCACTGGGAAAATCAAATCAGGTTGAAAAATGATTGAAAAATCTAGTTTTTCGAAAATTTTTCCAGGCACACGCACACGCACACGCACACGCACACGCACATAGTGTTATGTGCACAACACATAGGCAATGTGTTGTGCACATCCCATGATGTGTAGCACACATCAAAGGCCAATCTCATTTTTAGCATGAATCAGCCTCCGTTTTGCAATCCAAACAAGTAATTGTGCAATTAACTTGGTTAATTAATTTTAATGCTAAAATCAATTAGATCTGGAGAATAGTTGACAGATGCAGAACCCTAAAAACATGAAAATGCCTCTGGAGCTGCTGGAAAAATCAGAGTCGAAGCAAAAATGGGCAAAAATGGGGGCAAATTTCAATTTTCTGGAAAATTCGAGGCCTATGTGCACCATACATAGGCTATGTGTGGTGCACATGGTAGTGAAAATCAAAGGAAAACAATGTTTTTTAGCATAAACACAAGATCTGGGCCAGATATGAGTAGATATAAGAAGGAAAATGCATTTTTGACTCATAGATGAGCATCTAGCTTTGAAAATTAATTTTTAGAGCTAAAAATTAATTAGGTTTGAAAAATATATGATAGATCTAGAACACCAGAGGCATGGAAAAGCCTCTAATGAAGCTAGATTCGTCAGATCGGGAAAGAAAATGGGTGAAAATTGAAGAAAACAGCATTTTCTGAAAATTTTAGGGCTATATGTGCATGCATATAGCACTATGTGTGCCACACATAGGCTATGTATGGAGCATATAAGGTTATATGCACAGCATATTCCCTGCATAATAGTGACAGAATGAAGGTTTTTGGGAAAAATGTGAAATTTAGCTCGGATCTAGGCAGATCAAAGCTAGATTTACATAGTTTTAGTTGTAAAACAACATTAACAACAAAAAAAACAAGCATGATTGAGGCCAATCAGCATAAAATTAAGCCAAAAATAGAAGGATTTTAGGAAAATCCAGAAGAAAATGGAAGAAAAGGAAGAAATTACCTTGTCGCAGTAGATTTTTCTTTTAGATCTTGCTTCTAAACGTGATTGAGGACCTAACTAGTGCTAGTTGGTCTCTAAAATCCTAGCAGATTAATTAATTAAATGCTTAATTAATTTTGAGGAGTGATTTTGGCAGAGTTTGGCTTGTTTTTGGCAAATTCCGGAGTGATTTTTCACGAACCCTAACCTTATATTTATAGGGAAAATTAGGGTATGGTAAATTTGTAATTTTCAATCCAAAAATTGAAAATTCAAAAGCTATGCACACCACACATAGTGCTATGTGTGCCATACATAGTGGTTGCATCGGGATGTACGCCCTATGCCCAAGGAGTGTCATTTCATATGGTAAAACATTATGTAGTATGGCATACATCCGATTTGGTCTCGAGAAGGCTCCCAACCAAATGTCTTTTTTCGCTATATGCACGTGTATATAGTGTGATATGCTACGTATATAGCATTTTACCCCTATTCATTTTGCCCCGCTCGAGCAAAATGGGATGCATGCCATATGTTAAATAAACATCATTTGACATATTACGACATTTTACAATGAAAAGTATTCCAAATTTGGTCTGGAAGGTGGGCCACACCAAACGTCTTTTTTTTCTTGCATAGTGCTATGCACTAAATTCATTTTGTTCATTATGCCTCGTACAGGTAAAATGCAATGAGTTTTGCATGTCAAATAAGCATTATTTGACATTGTATGTCATGTCTTTCAACTATGTAACAACCAAAAACAAACATGATTGAAGCCAATGAACATAAAAGTAAGCCAAAAGTAGAAGGATTTTAGCAAAATCCAGAAGAAAATGGAAGAAAAGGAAGAAATTACCTTGTGGCAGTAGGTTTTTCTCCTATATCTTGCTTCCAAACATTCTTAGGGACCTAACTAGTGCTAGTTGGTCTCTAAAATCCTAGCAGATTAATTAATTAAATGCTTAATTAATTTTGAGGAGTGATTTTGGCAGAGTTTGGCCTGTTTTTGGCAAATTCCGGAGTGATTTTTCATAAACTCCTAACCTTATATTTATAGGGAAAATTAGGGTATGGTAAATTTGTAATTTTCAATCCAAAAATTGAAAATTCAAAAGCTATGTGCGCCACACATAACCTATGTATGACACACATTGGGTGATGTGCGTAGCACATTGCCTTTGACCCATCGTGTGGGGTCTATAGTGGTTGCATCGGGATGTGCGCCCTATGCCCAAGAAGCCTCATTTTATGTGCTAAAACATTGTGTAATATGGCACACATCCGATTTAGTCTCGAGAAGGTTCCTGACCAAATGTCTTTTTTCGCTATATGCGCACGCATATAATGTGATATGCTACGCATATAGCATTCTACCCCTATTTGTTTTGCCCGCTCGGGCTAAATGGGATGCACGCCATATGTCAAAGAAGCATCATTTGACATATTAAGATGTTTTGCAACGAAAAGTATTCCGGATTTGGTCCGGAAAGTGGGCCCCCCAAAACATCTTTTTTTCTTGCATTGTGCATGCATAGTGCTATGCACTAAATTCATTTTGTTTGCGCATTATGGCTCATACAGGTAAAATGCAATGATTTTTGCATGTGAAATAAGCATTATTTGACATTGTATGTCACGTCTTTCAACTACGTAACTTACTGCCATAGAATGACTATTAATTTTCTAATAGAGAAAATCAATAATTATCTTACAAAGGATCTCATATATTCCAAAAAAAATTTTATATTAAAATATAAACAAAATTCTAACATGCATCTTGTAATTATTCAAACCATTTATTGTTTCAGATTACACTTCATAATTACAACATACACACATTCATATATTTTATTCTATTTCTATAATGTTGTCAAACTGACTTATTTGATTGCCAAAGTTCTTCATTTAAATTGTTGCACAATAATTTATAACAATAGAAGTCTGTAAAAATACTTAAACCATTTACCAACGGAATGTTGATATGTCCAGCCACTTTACTGAGGTTCCATTTCTGCAACTTTGCTTGATCCTATGTTTATCAATTGATAAACGCTGAGAATAAACTTAGTAGTGCTAGTTAAAATTTAAAGCATTTTTATTCCACAAAATGTTGATGCCAAGAAATCATTATGTCAAACATGTCAAACAACAAACATAATTTTATCTTCATAACATATAATAAAGATATGCAGTATTTAGCATGACTATGATAACATTTCAATCAGAATTATTATTCAAGTACAGTTGCATTATTGAATCATATCATAAAATTATATCATAGTATGTCATATGTCATGAATTATGAATAATGTGTATATGAGAATGCATTTATGCTATGCATTCTCCCTCTTATTCCTCGTTCATCATACTCTTTAATGTGCATTTACTAGGTCTTCCATTATACTATACTTTTATTTCTAAACATAAGAGCTCATTTAAATTAAATCTCATTTCATTTATCTCATGATAAAATATTATTTTATTCTCGTAGGAATTTATATCATTATGCCCAGCATGATCATTTAACCTTTTTTTCTCATATCACATCACATTTATTTTCTCCTTATGTCACTATGTCATGCTATGTCATGTTTATGGTAAATGCATTATGTTCATGATAAATATCAAATGCGTAAATAAATTAAATTGTTGTAATGCTATTGCAT
Organism: Dalechampia spathulata; assembly: GCA_948192965.1. Lineage (NCBI taxonomy): Eukaryota > Viridiplantae > Streptophyta > Magnoliopsida > Malpighiales > Euphorbiaceae > Dalechampia > Dalechampia spathulata. Next base: position 16,285 of record CANYBF010533710.1, read on the forward strand.
TACCAAACTTTTGTCATTTGATCATTTAATGATCAAAGACTTAACATAATCTAGCACAAACCTGATATGTCTTTTCCTTTGTTCATATTCCTCAATGACACGTGAATATTTTCCACTGATTTACCTATTTCACAATCAATATTAATATTTTATTAGAAATTAAATTCATCTTGTAGTTTATTATTATTATTATTATTTATTTTTTTATTTTTTTAATATCTTATTATAACATAAATTAATAGCATTCATAATTCATCTTAATAATAACTTATGTCATCATTTTAAATTAGCTTATCAATTTAAAACATAGATCTCAAAACTGCTTCTTTAGTAGATAAATACCCATTTAATATTATAGCGTACATTCTATCATAATAATTGAAAATTGATTCTATCATTACTTTCATAAATTCATTTTTAACATTCTTACTATTCTTTTGACTAATTATTAAATAAATTAATTCCACAGCAAACTTTATTATACTTAAAACTATTTAACTTTATTTAACGTCATGTGATTTGAATAATCATAGCTTACCACAAAACTATTTTATTTAATATTACAAAACCCTTATTAAAATTCCATCTTATTAAAATTCCATCTTAATATTTATTTATTTTTGAAAATTCAATAAGAACATTTTATGGGTTTATAACCTTAGATTATTCTAAGTCCATTATTTATTTACTTAAAACAAACAAAATATTATATTATCATAATTAAATAGTCTATGTAAACTATTTTCATTTATGATAACAAGAACTTTTTTTTAAATCTCATCATCATATTTACTTATTATTATTTTTAAACCTTAAATCAGACTTAATATTAAATAAGTATCAAATGTAGTATTATTTTATTTTCCTAAACTGTTTGATCAACATTTCATTTTCTATCAGCTCTATCACTGTTAATAATGAAAACAGTAATTTTCCTCATCAAAATATAAGTATAACCTAAATGCGTTTCATACAATTATATATCTACATATATTTTTTTATTCATTTTTCATTTTTTTGTTGTTTTAAACTTAAATAAAATTATTGATCCTTAATCCCATATAAAACTACTTCACTTAATCAAAAAGTTAACCTTAAATATCAAATTTCATGGATTAACATATGTTTAAATCTTATATAATTTCTTAAGCTTCAAGACGCCCAATTGGATTTATCCTAAAAAAAACACACCTTAATTTAAAACAAATTCATTTTCATATTTATTTACTGTTATTACATTCTTTCATAAATTATCCCAATAAAATTCTTATACATGTATATCTATATATATTAAATTCATAATCCCTTAAGATCCTAAATTTATAATCCACCATACTCTTTACTATACTTTAAAGCTTATGTCATTTATTTTAACCAAACCAACATCCATATCTATTTTTAAAGCAATAACAGAAGCTTTCATTATTTTATAATTTCTATAGATGAAAGCTTGTCCAAAAGAATTCACCCGGACTTCAAAACCGTATGTGATTCAACTTAATATGTGAATATTATATCTTAATTTAAAAATCTTATTTATCTTTATACAAATTTCTTAATAAAATTTCATTAATTTTACTTATACCAAATCCCTTCTTTTTAATATAACTTCATAGTTAATTAAACTAAATAAATTAGCATAAACTTAAAACACAATCATCCTTTCTCAAGCCTTTAACTTCCACAACTAAATTATTTTACTTCCAAAGATCAATAATTTAGTTAATTAAAATTATATCCTTCATTAATTACCCTTTGGTTAATTACCTTCTGAGTCAAAATAATTTTAAACGTACCATTTGTTCTTGTCAAAGCTTTGGCCAACAAGCAAAATGTCCAACACATACGCACCCACATCACTTTAGCCCTTTATTTATATGCATATACAGTTTTAATAATTCAAATTACCAAAATACTAACTATACCAATCCATAAAAATGTTTTAATAAGCAAGATAGCATTTGGCCAAACAACACAAAAACTCAGCAGCAAGTTTTGAACCCATATACATCTAATGCTTACTAGCTAACTCCTTCTCACCTTAATAAGCCAAATCAAAATTGCTCCTCAACATGTCTTCCATTCGATCTAAGCTTAGATTTATAATAATCCTCATGAATCAGCTCCCTTTTGTCTACTTAATCCTTCATCAACACACATAAAAAGAAATAAACTAGTTAGAACCAAAGGAAACATATGAATTCAAGAGAGGACAGGCTACGGTTTTGATGAAAGGAACATATATGAAGAAGTTTTTTTTTTGCTTAAAACTGTATAGATTATAGAGGTGAGTTTCGGTCAGCAATAAAAACAAGAAAACAAAAGCCAAACCTTGATGTATATGAAGATATCTTGATGTGAGGTGAGAATCAAAACAAATAAAACAAAAATGAACTAAAACCTGCAGCTCATTTAGTAGACTAGCTTCGGCTTCCTTCTTTACAGATGAGAAGAAAAACAAGACTCAACCAAACTGATTTAAACATTATGTGATATTTTGAAACCCACAAATATTTGCCAACAACAGAAGAATAAAAGGACATCTTTGAGCATTTTCAAGAGTAACACTTCCGTCACTTTTTAAAAACAAGAAAAGCAAAGAGAGTTTAGCTTGAATTTTAACTCCCAACATGTAGCTTTCACGTAGATCATTAAGTCAAAAACAAACTAAAATCAAATTAAAGAAGGTGTTGGCTGCTGTAAAGAAGAAAAGAAGAAGATGACAATAAAGATAAGAAAAGGAAAGAAAAGAAAGCAAATGAATGGAGGAGGAAGATGATGTTCAGCCATATGAAGATAAGGGAAAGAAAGGGAAACATTTTGATGTATTGAAGAGGGGGAAGGGGCGGCTACTGAGGGATGGCAAGTAGGGCATCTCGTATTATGTCAATAACCCTACTAATCTAACCAAAAAGACACTATTGCCCCTCCCTACCATAAGTCATACGTAGATACATGGGGATTTTGTATTAATCCCCTCCAATCTTATGCTAAATCTATATTTCTACTCCTTTTAATTCCTAAATACATGTGTTTAAATTAATTCCATCCTCCACCCAATACCATCCACTTCCATCACCTATATATATATATATTTTTTAATTCCCCAAATGACTTTTCCATGTTCCACTCTTATTATTTATTCTAATTAAAATATAGTCTAATTTCTTTTATTTATCTATTAATTATCTTCATATCACTAATTTCCTTATTATTTTATCTTATATATATATATATTTTTCTTTTGACATCATCATGTTATATAATTTAAAATTAAAATTATCATTATACTACACTTAATTAATATTAATTATAAAATTTATGAATTTCATAATCAATCTTACTTTACATGTCCTAATTCCTTAATATCATCTCAAAATCTTCGCTTAATAAATACGACCTAATTATGACTTCATAAATAAATTTTTTATCCAAAATTTTCAAAAGTTACATATATCTAATTTAAGTTAATACAAGCACAATGGTCAAAGTCATTTAATCAAATTCATTGTATATAACTCAGAATTCACGTTTTAGTGCCATTTAAAAACTATTTCAGGGGTTTGCGTCAAAATTTTCAATGTCTTCTTTTAACCTTTAAACTTAGTTTTTATCATATGCATATCATCATAATCATAATTGCATATCATTTACACACCAGAAACATAGAAAACACAACATCATATTAATTTATGAATGCACAATAAACTGCTAAATGTAGGATGTGACATTGTAGGACATGGTCATGTGTTCCATTTATGTAGGCCCTGCATGTGAGCCCCACTAACATGTGGGCCCTGCTAAATGTTTTTTTCTGGCAAATAATGCTATATGCTCTGTTTCATGCGGGCAACATGAAATGTGTTCCATGTGCATAGAGCACTCAGAAAAAGCTGACAAGAATGGTGGGCCCTGCCAGACATCGTGGTAAGTCCCACCTACCATAATGTGCTCTGTACACCCAGAACACTCAGAGAAAGCCAAACAGGCATATATGCACTATTAGGGTCGACATCGAGGATCGATACCAAGCTGAATCGATAAAAACCCAAGATTGCACAAGGGTGAAAAGTCAGGGTCAACAATTTGCCCCCTGATCAGGACCATTTTGAGGTGACACAAGCATAAGTCATCAAAATGAGATCTGATCATAACATGACTTTTCATAAAAAGTAAGGAAGGTACTTGACCAATGCTCGTGTCAGGGCTTGATGCTCATACTGAGGCTTGCGAGGTGCTTGCGTTAAGGCTTCATAACCCAATTCCATAATTGGGAGCCTAATGTTCTAGTTAAAGGTGATCAATGCTGATTTGCTACTCATGCTAAGGCTTAAAAACCCAAATTTTCAACTAGGAGCCCGATGCTCTGGCTAAAATGACCAATGCTAATTAGAGGTCTTCTGAAAGATCGATGGCTTTACAGTGAGGCTTAAAATTATCTGCAATCAACATTCAGATGCTTACTGCTAGGATTTAAGAACCAAAGGCTTGGTTCTGTGATCTCTGCTGGATCTAGTGGTCGACTGTGGGACCTGAGTGACAGTCTACTGGGTCGATGCTCGCGCCATCAAATAAATGTCAAATATCTCCAAAATGGCATTTGGGATCCTCTGCTGGGTGTTTAAGATTTCTTGGTCAATGGTTTTGACAGTGAAAATCCCAATTTTGTCATTAGGGGCTCGATGTTCAGGCTATCTTATCAGGGCTGACCGGTGGTCACTGTGAGACCAATGACTTTCTTACGAGTTTAATCATCTGAAGTTGGCATTCAAATGCCTATGGCTAGGGTTTAAGAATCAAAGGCTTGATTCTGTGATCTCTATTGGATTGGGTGGTTACTGTAGAACCAGAGGTGACCGTTTGCTAGGTCAAGGTGATCAACCGTCAGATCAATTCTTGCGCTATCAAATAAATGTTGTCTGTCTCCAAAGTCTACATTTGGGAGTCTCTATCGAAATGCAACATTATCTGATCAACGGTTTAACCAGAAGTTAAAGGTTTGACTATTTTTGATCGTTCGCTATATCAATTTCCTGTTTGTGCTAAACATGGAAAAAATAATTTATTAGTGAAATTGATATTGAAATGGTCTAGGAAAAATACTTGAATTTTTTAGTATCAGTCTGCTGCATTCTGATTGATTTTTTAAATTTTTCAGACATTATGGGTCATGAAAATTAGGCTTGACGGAGCAAACAACCTCCAAAAATTTTGAAATTTTTACCAGAGGCCTAACTCTTCATATGCATTTTGATGGGACCCAGGCACACATTAGCAGACACTCCTAGAGGGTGGTGAACATTAGCAAAATTTACTATGTGCAGTGCACGTTCCATGATGTGCTGCGAACATCCCTTGAAAATTTTTAAATTTCAAGGTTTCAATTTGAAAATCAATTTTTTTCCCTTCCAATAATCGATTTTCTCTCAATTCCCAAACTGAAAATTTAGTGTTTTCCCAAAAATGGCCGATATTAGGATACAAACGACCCCCCGAGACCTGGAATCGATCCCGAGTTATGCTCTAGCCAAGCATACGATTCGTAATATTTGCTTTGGGGCTTGTTTTGGTGATGCAATCATAGAGACATTTATTATAGACTCCCATCAATCTCGAGCTCCTCTCGAGAAGGTGAGTTTTTTATGTTTTTGCTCGATTTTTTAGTTTTTGTAGTTTCTCTAAAAGTTAAGTTTTAGGCTATTTTTCTTACATTTATGCCACTGTTGGACTTGAATTAGATGTTAGGTTAGCACTAGGCTTAGGTATGCGCATGATTATCGAGACATTTCATCAAAAATCAAGTTTTTCAGAAATGGGTCTCGCTATGTGCGATGCACATAGCAGTATGTGCGCCATACATAGGCTATGTATAGCGCACATAAGGCTATGTGTGGTGCACATAGCAGTGGAAAATGGGCTAAAACATGCATTTTTTGGCCATTTTTTAGGGATTATGCATCTTTTCAGTTCATAAGCATGGATAGACTGATTTTAGGGCTGAGTGGAGGAGCTCTATACCTCTAAAATTCTATCTATATTCTATAATTCAGTCTGAAAGCTAATTTGAATTTTGTAATTTACAGAGGGAGTGAACAGTCGTCAGGATTGGTAGCATTTGAGGGGTCGGTGAATGGTATTCCCAACTGGCTCAGGAGATACGTGTCAGAGTAGACCAGAGCTGTTTTGGTCTATATATCCCTTGCTTTGTTGGTGCAAAAAAGAGATGTAATGGATTCATCATTACTACAATGATCGAGTGGTGAATGGATCCCACTCATTCCTTCCACTTGCCTGTGGGTGAGATTGCTATCACCCCAAGTATTTTTGCTAGAATCACTAGGCTTGAGTGCGCTAGGTTACCCGTTTAACTTGATGCCAGATTGATATCATCGCATTAGTCATATGACATGATTTTTGACCTGTTAGGCGTGTCTCCTAGTGTGAGAGGTGAACACAGTATATCATATGATTGTCTCCGAGAAGCAGTGTTGGTAGAGACACTTGGCAGGACTATTTTTATAGATCAGTACACCTGTAGCTTTCTGCGATATGTGCTAAGATGTACTCTATTCAATCACAGTAGGAAGAACGTCCACATATGCGTATTATGGGCCCTTCGTAATCTGGATGCCATTGGAAGATTTGACTGAGGCAGTGTTGGTCTGGCTCATCTGATGCAAGGATTGGATTTCTATAACAGGCAATGCAGAGACCGCTTCATAGGTTGTTGGCAAGTCATAGAGGTAAGAAAAATTTTACTGATTATGATACTGTAGCATCCGTTTGAGTCTCATTGACTGTGCATTTTGACCTTACAGATCTTAGCATATGAGTTTGGATAGCTGCCAAAACCTGAGATCCCACAAGGAGTACCACTTGGATGAGTTAAGGGAGTATCTCAATAACTTGACCTGGGACCAGGTAAGAAGAAACAATTTAATTAGCATTAAACTTTATTAAGTTGGTTTGAGAAGTACCTGAGTAGGTGTCTGATCTTTCATCATTGTTGGAATAGGTGCATCCCTATCCTTGGAGCAATATGCATCCGTGGCAAGAATATTTGACTAGCTCAGCATGCAAGGATGAGCTTCATATGTTGTTAGAGAGTCGTGAGTGTAGACTCTTCTATTTGGGAGAGCATGTAATTGACTGGTAATTAGGACCAGAGAGTCATGTGGAGCATGCTGCCCTACCATGTATGATGTTCTGGGCGTCCTGCACTGATGTGGACCTAGAGGTGATCACTGGTTTGATTGGTATTCTTGGGTGGGAGCGTCTATCTGAGTCGCTAGTAGACTACCCTACTTTTATCCAGATGAGACTGTTGAGGCTCATGGAACTTTCTACATGTCGAGGTCAGCATGATAGAGCTAGTGGGTCTAGAGTCAGACCTGGTACCTTCCGGGGCAGAGGTGGACACCGTGGTTCATCGACTGTTGGTAGTTCTTGAGGTAGCGGTGCCTTGAAAAATCTCATGAGGCTCATGGTGGTGTAACTCCTCTAAGATCAATGTTTAATACTCCAGAAGTATCCCCAGGATATGAGCGCCCGATATACTTTATGGAAGGTCAGTTGATGTGGCCGTAAAACCCATTGATCTATACATATGATGAGACTGGTCATGCATATGAGACATCCTTTTCGGTGCTAGTGAGGGATAAAATAGAGTTTTACCCACCAAACACCACCCATGTGAGTACATATGTTTTGTATTTACTCTGACTTTAGTGGTCTTACATGCATTTGACCTATGCATGTATCTATGGATGCCATGGTTGATGCCTCGAGCCTTCTGACAGGATTGCACCGCTATCACACCTCTGAGATGTTGACTGTTAAGGTGAGTACCTGTTATGATTGCAAGTGTATGAAAATGCATGAATGCATGACTTATATGTCTATATGCTTATGTTTGCAGACAAGTAGGTAGTTGGAGTAAGAGGAGTGGGACCGTTATGCTCAGATGATAGAGTAGATGGGATGAGAGATCGCTAGACTGACAGCACGTCTGGAGTGTTACAACATCAAGGTTCTTGATAGTCCCAGTCTTGATGATGACCACTTCGGTGAAGATGATGCTTAGAGAAGACATGACATCTGATTCCTATATGCATGGTGTCAGAACTCTTTAGTTTCTATATTAGAATAATAAGATAGTGTATTACAGTCTGGCATATGGGCCTAGTACACTAAGGTTGTGGTGTATAGCTTTAAAAATAGCCAAAAGCTTGAACTGTGTATCTTTTGGATTTATTAGTGAAATCCAAAGTTGTTTGTCACTATAAATATCTCATGCCTTATGCTTTATTGCCATCAAAACATAATTCATTTGCTTTTTTGTGCAAAAAGTAGATATAAAATGACTTAAGAATCAGTGTTTGCTTTCCGTGCTCTTTCTTGCCATTGGGGCAATGATGAGTGGAGTCGATTAGGAGAGATCAGACTCTAATACTTGAGGACCTTTCAGCAAGTCTCAATCAATAATGCCTTCATGCATGCTGCTACGTAATTTTAGGATCCAGTGACTCATGTTTTCTGGTTTGGACACGTTGAGCTATGCCCACTATATGAGGAGTTTGCTGCTATCCTTGGAGTTTCTTGTAGCATGACAGAAATGCTGACAGTGCCAGTGCCTATTAGAGAGGCATTCCTACATCTAATTAGGGCTTTTGGTATCAGTGTGATTGAGATGAGGGTGTTTTTGATTGCAGATAGCCATATAGATCTTGCCACTTTTTTTTGGCTATGTGGTCAAAAATCTGTGGAAGACCCGTCATGGCTGAGGGTAGCTGCATTTGGATTACTGGCATAATTCTTGTTCGTCAATCCATCCGGTCATGGAGATTTGCTGATCGGGCCTGTTGTAGACCAGATAGTGGAGGGTCGGACTCCTTTTCCTATGATCATAGTAGAGACAATCCTCGGGTTGGATAAAGTGAAGCGAGGATAGTCTGAGCGCTTTAGTGGCAATATGCTTCTTCTGCAGGTAAGAATTCTAAGTTGCCTTTGCAGGTTTTCAACTTAGAAGGGTTGTGGTTTGCTCTAATTTTTGCATGAGTCATTTTTGTAAGGCTTTTGACTCATTGAACTTTTAACTTTTGTTGCAGACCCTAACTTTTGCTTGAACTGCCCCCTTGGGTTTTCAGCTCAGCGGGTCACTCCAATTTTTGCCTGAGCAGCCTTTTTGCAAGGTTTTCAACTCAGGAAGCTTTTATTTTTATTTTATTTTTGTTACAGATTTAGGTTCAAGAGATGCTTGGGATCTTAGCATCGCTAGTAGGGGACCGATAGAGATATCTCCCTTATAGCCACATGCGGAGGGGTTATACCTTCAGCGAGGCAAAGACAATGACAGTCCAAGGCTGAATTGAGTGGATGGGGATCCAACCTGAGAGTGAAATCAGGTGAAGCTGTCCTTGGTTGTGCATACAACATGTGACTGTAATGACCTATATAGATTGTATCCCACTGTCGGGATTCAAGCGTTGAATGCACTACAGTCCTGCTAGGATCTATCATCAGTATGGCCATCAGCAGATTATACCTCGACTAATAGAGTTTGAGGGAGGAAGGCTAATGTCTCGCTTTGTGGAGCATGTGGAGAGGACTTAGCCTCATTGCCAGATAGTGTTGGTGGAGATTCCTGGAGCTGGACCTGCCATGGATGATGAGTACAAGCTGTGGCTGCTGTGCCATACCTGAGTCCTGTACTACAAGACATTACTAGGAAATAATATGGCATGTAATAAAGAAAGATAATGCTTTGTGTTTGAGATTTGTATTACTTATGGCTAAGTTTATGAACATATGTTCCATTCGCATTAATGAGATTAAAACATTTACATGAAAAATGTTAAAATCAACACAGAAGTTCTGGATGTGCATTAGACTTAACCCCTATTATTGACCAGCCTCGTGTAAGATTTCCTGATCAACTATTTTAATGCTCTCCTTTTGTTTTCAAGAGCTCTAACTTTTGCATGAGTTGTTCGAGCGGATTTTCAACTCATCGAGCGAATATTTTTTTCTTTTACCTTAACTTTTACGTGAACTACCTATGCAGGTTTTCAGCTCACCAGGTTTTCTTATTTTTATTTTGCTTTTCTTTTGCCCTTTGCTCTAGACAAAATACTTCTTCAGCTGGTCAAGGTTGATGGGTTCTGAAAATTCATTGCCTTCCAAATCTAAGATACGAACAGCACCTTTGGAGAGGATCTTTTTAACTAGGAATGAGCCTTCCCAGTTAGGTTTGAATTTTCCATGAGGCTTGTGGATAGCCAGTCTAACTTACTTTAGGACTAGATCACCTTCCTATATGGCTACAGGTTTAACCTTCCTATTGAATGCATTTGCCATGCATTTCTTGTAAAGTTTTAAATGATAAAGAGACTTCAGTAACTTCTCATCAATGGTGGCCAGCTGCTTATACCTGGCCTGCTTCTATTCAGCTTCTAGCAATTGAGATGCTAGAATAACATGAAGTGATTTCAGTTTCACTTTGATTGGTAATATGGCTTCTATCCCGTAAATGAGAGAGTAGGGAGTGGCATATGTAGGACTCCTTACAGTGGTTCTATAACCCCATAAAGCAAATGGTAGCTACTCGGCCAGTCCCTATAAGTTCATACAATTTTGGCCAAGATCTACTTAATTCTCTTATTGGCCACTTAAACTGCCCCGTTAGCTTGAGGGCGGTAAGGAAAAGATTGATGGTGCTCGATCTCATACTTTTCCAGTAAGTCAGCAACTTGGCCTTGGCACTGTACGCCATTATTTGACACCAAGTGATGTGGTACCTCATATCAGCATATGAGATTTTTCTCTATAAACTTGGTAACTTGCTTTGCCTCTAGTTTATTGTAGGATTCAGCTTCTACCCACTTAGAGAAGTAATCAACAGCCACTAGTATGTACCGATGCCCATTAGAAGCGTTAGGATGTATCTCACCCATGATGTCAATTCCTCAAGCTGAGAATGGCCAAGGTGTTGTCAAATTTTACAATTCGACTGGCGGTATGTGATTCAAATCCCAGTGAATCTGGTATTCATGACATCTTTGTATAAATTGTATGCAGTCTATTTCCATGCTGAGCCAGAAATAACCTTGGTTTGCATTTTCCTATAAAGTACGAATTTGTTCATGTATGGTCTGCATACATCAGTATGTACCATTTCCATAACTAATTCAATCTCCTTTCCCAATATGCATCGAAGTTGTAGACCATCTGCTGTTCTTCTATAGAGAACACCTTGATGCCAGGTAAAGTTGACTGCTAGTCTGCACAGAGCTAGCTTATCGGTTCTGTTGGCTTCTTCTGTATAAGTACCAGTCTTTAGAAAGTTCATGATATCTGCATACCATGGGATCTCATCTGGCTGGTCTAGTACCATAACCCATTCTCCCTCATAGCAAGGAATCCTTGACTACTCGATGAATACAGGTTGAATTTGACTCTGCAGTTATTCATAAACTGAAGCCAGTATGGCCAAGGCATCGACCATCTGATTCTCCTCACACGGTATGTGAATGAATTGGCATGAGCTAAAATTATGAACCATGAGCTTTATGTATTTAGCATAAGGCTTGAGCCTTTTCTCTTTGACCTCCTCGTCGACCGTGGATTGGTGAATGACCACCATCAAATCACCAAATATTAGTACATCTTGGGCACCGATCATTAGCAATGCTTCTAGCCCAAAAAGATAGGTTTCATACTCAGCCATATTGTTGGTGACTGGAAAACTCAGCCGCTTTGAAAGCATAATTAGTTCACCTTTAGAAGTGATTAGTACAACTTATATACCTACAGCTCTTCTATTGATTGCGCTATCAAAGTGTAATTGCTATTTTTGGACATAAACTACCCCTAAGTGCTCATCTGGGAAGTCTAGTTCAAAGGTCTCAGAGTCATCCATCAGCCTAGATGCTAAGAATTCAGCAATTGCTCTACCTTTGATCACTTTGGTTATGTTGTATTGCATGTCAAATTCTGATAACAGGATCAGCCACCTGGAGAGCTTCTCTACTAGTGAAGGAGTTGCATACAAGTACTGCATAGGGTTAACCTTGGAGATTGCCTGAACTTGGTATGATTGGAAGTAGTGTCTGAGTTTCTTGGTGACCTAGACAATAGCCATACATAGCTTCTCAACAGTGCTGTATTTGCATTCAGTTGGTAGTAACTTCTTACTCAGGTAGTAGACAACATGCTCGACTCCAGCTTCGTTCTCCTAAGCCATCATAGCACCCACTGATTCCTCTTCTAAGGCTAGATAGAGTAATAATGGTTTTCCCAGCCGAGGTGACTGTAGGATCAGTGGGTTGGAGAGGTAATGCTTCACCCTCAAAAGCTTAAAGATAGGCTCACACATGGTAGTGAGCTTGGTGATGAATCTACTGATGTACTGGAGCTATCCCAAGAATCCCCTGACTTCGATCTTAGTTCTTAGAATAGGCATCTCAATGATCAACTTTGCCCTATCAGGATCCACTTTGATACCCTCTGACTGATAATGTGACCCAACAGCTTACCGGATGTCACCCTAAATGTGCATTTCTTTGGGTTCAGCCTGAGTCTATATTTCTCAACGTGTATGAGAAACCTGTCAAGAGCTGCTAGATGCTCTTCTCTGGTGGGATACTTCACCATCATATCATCCACATGGACTTCAACCTCCTTGTGGATTAAATCATCCAACAAGGTTATCGCAGCTCACTAGTAGGTGGCACCTGCATTCTTCAAGCCAAAGGGCATGACCTTTTAGTAGTAGGTCCCCCATTCTGTGATGAAAGCTGTCTTCCTTTTATCTGTAATTACCATCAAGATCTGGTTGTACCCAGAGAATCCATCAGTGAAGGAATACATAGCACTAGCAGCTACACTATCAACGAGTACATCGATATGGGGTAAAGCAAAGTCATCCTTTGGGCATGCTTTGTTCAAATCACTATAGTCTACACAGACTTTGACCCTGTCATCTTTCTTGGGAACTGGAACCATATTGGCCAACCATTATGGGTAGTCAATCACTTCAAGGAAATTGGCATCCAACTACTTCTGGACATCTTCCTTGACCTTCTATGCCCACTCTGGTGGAAGGCATCGTAGTGTTTGCTTAACTGTCTTGAACCCCGATTTAGTAGGAATTTTGTGTTCCGTGATAGATCTGTTGACATCTGACATGTCTTCATAGCCTAGAGTAAAGGATTTTATATGCTTTTTCAATGCGCTGATTATTTTTGTTCTCTCTTCAGAGGTCAAGTCTGATGTAATCTAGAATAAACAATGGCTTATCATCTGTTTTAATGTTAACATTTTTGATGCATGATACATTAATGTCAAAAATGCTTATGTAATGCTCATGTTCATGCACAATGTCATCAGAATACACATCATAAACATAAGCAAAGTTATTCTTCATTGCATTATACTTATTTGGAATTACATCATCATAAAATAAAATAGAAATAGGGACATCAGCGTCCTCATATAGTAATTCCTCAAAAGTACTATCCACTAGCATGGATATGTCTTCATAGACCTTTGGCAGTAGCAGGTCCTCCATGTCCAAGTTCTGCAGCTTGGCTCTTAGTGTAGCGACTGTAATGAGTTCCGGCTCCAAGCGACAGGTGGTGAGATCAGCAACATCGCCAAAGATCTAGAAAGCATCATCAAGGCTGATGGTGAAGGAGGCAGTAGTGGGTTCTTGGCTACTGTCAAGGCTGATAGGTCACAAACATCACCAAAGATGGCAAACTGCTACTCGAACAAATCATTTGAGTTAGGAAACTTAGGTGCATGATCATGCTGTGTCTCTCCCTAGATGAAGAGAACCATCTTGCACTCTTCTAGCTTGTCTGAAGTGTAAGGATGAAATCCAATGCAGTACCTTTCTTCCCACATGTCTGTAAGAATGTCAAAATCTACTAGACCCTGCTGGTACCAGCCTAAACCCATGCCATGCATAAAGTTCATCAGTTGCATGATCCTCTCCACAGCCGGGACTTGGTTGGTATGAGTATGATTCAAGTTCTCCGATGGCAGCGATCTACAAACCAATCATGAGAAAGAGATCTTCCCTGATGCAAGCTGGAGTCACCTCATCATCAGTAGCAATAGTATCCACACATTCATTATGTGGGAACTTGATCTTCTAGTGCAAGGTGGATGGCACACCTCCTAGGGGATGGAACCACGGTCGGCCCAATAGTAGTGCAAATGACACTGGAATGTCCAGGGCTGTGAACTCCACCACTAACTCAATCGGCCTGATAGTGACAGTAGCAGTGAAGGTACTAGTAACCTCCTATTTGGACTCATCATAAGCTCTGATGATAGTCTTGCATGGTTTTAAGTCTGAAAGTTAAACCTTGAGCTTGGGCAGCACCTTGAGAGGATAAACATTGATGCCAAAACCATCATCCACCATGACGTAAGGAGTGGAGAAGTTCATGATCTGCACCCTAATTAATAGTACCTTATTGTGACGGATACCCTTGACCGATAGATCCGCGTCAGAGAAGGTGATCATGCTGGATGGTAATTCCCGATTCACCAGCTGACTCTTCATGCTGAAGGTGGAGGCAGATGGAGAGATTCTCATGCATGAGAGTACTTTGACGACAACTTATCGGTGTTGTTAGGAGGATAACACTAAATCCCAGATACTAATATTAGCCTACATCTTCTTCAACTACTTGACAACAACATTATCAGGCTAAGCAACCTGATTAGCTGGTTGTGGAGCTGGAACATTACTTGGACCAGCCTCATCCCTAGTGGGTCTAGCCTCAGTTGGCTTTAAAGAGATGCCCAAAAACCTTGGAAAGTGGCATTCTAAGATCTGAGAACTTCCGGGATAGGGTAGTGTTTCAGAGTATGGGATTTGGTGTTTGTAGGGCGTTGATGTAGTGTGGCTTCTATTGTGTTTGGGTGTATGTGATGGTTTTGCGCTTCTAGAAGGAAAGCTCCTTTTTCTTACCCTCAATTTGCTCAATGCGTTATCCCACAGAGTAGATGTCCTCGAAAGTATGGAATGTTTGATATTTCAGCTTATCTTGGTAAAGTGGCAGTGACCCCATGATAAGCTTGTTGATCATGTCAGATTCAGATGGCTTCTTTCTGACCAATGCAGCTTTTTCCATCCAACTACTAAAGTAATCTATAAAGGACTCATTGGTTTCTGCTTAACCATTTCCAAATCTATTAGGGTTACATCAAATCGGGACTTGAACCCATATTGTTTACAGAATGCAGTACAAAGAGGCTTCTACTCGACTGTGGTCACCTTGTTCAGACTATGATACCAGGCTAGCGCTGGCCCCTTCCAATGAGATGAAGAAAAGTTGGACTATCTAATCATCTGAGAAGTCTGTAGTGCTCATCATCATGGTGTAGGTCTTTAAATGGTTCTTCGAGTCCCCAACTCCGTTGTACTTGGGAACAACAGAGAGCTTGAACTTGGCAGGAAGCCCCTTGATAGCTTAGACCAAGAATTCATCAAATTTTAGATCAGACCCCATTCCTTTGGTCTTCATGATGGTCTACAGCTGTTCTATCTTTTGCTCTAAGATAGTGGTCATGGACTGATCAATGAGTTTCTAAACTGTAGCAAGCATGGTCTCATCTAGCGCTGGGGCAGGAGGGTCAGATAAGGATGCGACATTCTTGGTGTGCTAAGAGTCTGACATTGTTCTGTACATGATGGAAAGAGTTAGCATGGATGCATGAGTATGCATATGGTGTTTGTATATGGTGCACGTGATGCAACACGTAGGATGTATGTGTGACCTATGTTATGAAATATGTGATGTTATAGCTGCAACAAAGTGAGTTAGTATGTGTATGCATTGAATCCATGTGATGCGTCATGTAGGATGTATGCGTGTCCTATGCTAGGAAACATCCAGCATTATGGATGCAAAAGAAATTTTGTTAGAAGATTGCATGAGTATGTATGTATGCATGTTTGGACAAAAAACACGAAAATAGTTAGCGAACACGTAGCATGCAGTATCGCTCCCTCCCAACCTTATACCTCCATGATAATTGGTCAATTCAAGTTCTCTTGTCCTAGATGGGATACTAGCCCAGAGTTACACTGGGAACTCGAGGCACAATTCTCGCAATAAGGCAAGCAAAAGGGTTGATCGTTGCCCGATCATATGAGGGATTATAGTAAAAACCTGACATCATTTTGACCTAGCCATATTGCTATGATAAGTGAATGCCGATGGAATTGGCATGAGGTTGTGCAACTAAATGGAATCATGAAAGGATTCCAACTCTTAGTAGAGTAATATGGGCATGATCATATTGTTATGATAAAAGTACGCTAATGGAATAAGCGTGAGGTTGTACAACCATACAGAATCATGAATGGATTCTGACTCTTAGTAGAGCAATATAGGCATGATCATATTGTTATGATAAGAGTACGCCAATGGAATAAGCATGAGGTTGTGCAACCATATGGAATCATGAAAGGATTCTGACTCTTAGCAGAGCAATACAGGCATGATCATATTATTATGATAAGAGTATGCCCATGGAATAAGCATAAGGTTGTGCAACCATATAAAATCATGAAAGGATTCTAACTCTTAGTAGAGCAATACGAGCATGATCATATTGTTATGATAAGAGTATGCCCATGGAATAAGCGTAAGGTTGTGCAACCAAACAAAATCATGAAAGGATTCCAACTCTTAGTAGAGCAATATATAGGAGGAAAATAGGATGGGTTTATGTAAATCCACTGATATGATAAAGTAAAGATCCACATAGCATGCAATAAAGGTCCTAGTTTGGAATGTTGCTAGGTTTGCTACATGGGCTTTAGTCCGGTTTTGAGAACAAGCTAAGATCTCTGGCCACGCTGTCCACAACCTATCCAACTAAATGGAATCATCGATATAGGACTATACCTTGCATCTATGTCAAGAATCATCGATGGTTATTAGTACAGTGCAACGAGTGGTGAAGGCAGATGTGCTTTCCCAAGGAGTCGAATGGAGTCCAAGGTACTCACTCACTCACAATCACCGGTTTGACACAGGACCAAGGTGGTGTGTACAGACACAGACTGGTGTTGTGATGCATACAATTAATCCAACTATGATGGGAAAATTGATATGGAAACTCTTAGATGCCACCACTCTTTCACCATGATGTCCTTAGTGGAGTCACCACTATGAGCGTCAATTTTTGCCGGAGCCTAGAGTGAGGCATGTGATGCTTATGGACCGAGGACCACACTTGGAGCAAAAGTGTAGTCTTCCAAAGGGGTTTCCTTTGATGAATGATACAAACTCAAAAAAGTCATAAGGAGTCGCTATCGGATGGTTTCAGATTGGTCCAACCGACCCACAGTATGAGTGCTACTAAACCCTTCAGAGATTGGGCTCAGGTGGTGAAGATCTATTTCTATGAGTTTCCAAAATCAATTTTACCATTATAGTTGGAATTAATTATCCTAAGTAGGCAAGCATACAAGTGTATATGTAAGCACACAATGCGACATGCAATTTGGTATTGCACGATTACACGTAGAATGACATATAATGTTATATGGCATTTGGATGGCATGGCATATGCATGATATGTGAAGTAGCAATAAAATAACATGGCATATACATGACATGTGAATGTGAATGACATATCATATGTATGACATGGCATATCAATATATGTGTGTAATGGCATGGCATATGTATGACATGGCATAGTGATGCATATATGAATTGGTATTCAACATGGTATATGTCGTGGCATACGATATGGCATGTGACATGGCATGGCATATTGGCAAATTGTGTATATTTTTATTATGTATTAGCATATTTGGATTGTATTTAGCACATTTATACATATAAGCATATGAAATATAGTACGTTATGGCATGACATATGTATGTTATGGCATAGTAGTGTGTAATGTGGCATGTGACATGGCATATGACATGATGACATATATTTTAGTAAATATAAATCATCCACGAATAAAAATACCAAGAGGCTGGTGAAAGGGGATACACATAGGATATAGGGGATAAATTATTACAAAGCTATAATAAATCTATCCTATTACAAAAATATCCTCGCATATATATTTTGGGACATTAAGTAACGTCCCCTCTTCCTCGGGTACTATTTCCCCTCGGGTAGCACGAGCCAAAAATGCATAATGGAAATATGCAAAATAAACACAAATAAATTCATTAGTAGCAAATGAATTTAGGATTTATTTGACTAATCCAATGCTATGTGAAAGCATGAACCAAGAGTCAAAATCCAACAATTGTTTGGCAACAATCATGTAAATTTACATGAGCCAGGTTATGAAAATTAATAAAAATAAAAATAATTTTAAGCAAAATTACTTTTCTTTGATCATGGAAAATCAAATGGGAGTGCTAACATCACTTGGAATAATTGGAGATAGCCACTCAACCAATTTGAATCCAATCCTTTCAACAATCACATTTTTAACAAACCAAATAAGCATTCGATCATGAAAAATTAATTTTGAGGCCAAAATTAATTAAATGTAATTATTTTATGATAGATCCAATACACTTGAGCTACTATGAAGAATCAAATGCCACTGGAAAATCAAATCGGGTTGAAAAATGATTGAAAAATCCAGTTTTCGAAAATTTTTCCAGGAACTTGCGCGAGCACATAGTGTTATGTGCACAAAACATACGCAATGTGCTGCATACATCCCATGATGTATGGTGCACATCAGAGGCCAATCTCATTTTGAGCATGAATCGGCCTTCGTTTTGCAATCCAAACAAGTAATTATGCAATTAAATTGATTAATTAATTTTAATGCTAAAATTAATTAAATTTGGATAATATTTGATAGATCCAGAACCCCAAAAATATGGACAAGCCTCTGGAGTTGCTGGAAAAATCAGATCCGAAGTAAAAATGGGCGAAAATGGGGGTGAATTTCAAATTTCTAGAAAATTCAACACATAGGCCTATGTACACCACACATAGGCTATGTGTGGCATACATAGATGGATGTATGGCACACATGGCAGTGAAAATCAAAGGAAAATAATGTTTTTAAGCAAAAACACGAGATTCAGGCCAGATTTGAGCAGATCTAAGGAGGAAAATGCATTTTTGACCCATATATGAGCAGCTAGCTTTGAAAATTAATTTTTAGAGCTAAAAATTAATTAGATTTGAAAAATATATGATAAATTTAGAACACCAGAGGCATTGAAAAGCCTATGATGAAGCTAGATTTGTTAGATCAGGAAAGAAAACGGGTAAAAATCGAAGAAAAATAGCATTTTCTGAAAATTTTAGGGCTATATGCGTGTGCATATAGCACTATGTGTGCCACATAGGCTATGTGTGGTGCACATAAGGTTATATGTATAGCATATTCCCTGCAGAATAGTGACAGAATGAAGGTTTTTAGGAAAAATGTCAAATTTAGCTCGGATCTAAGCAGATCAAAGCTAGATTTGCATATTTTTAGTTGTAAAATAGCATTAACAACCAACAACAAACATGATTGAAACCAATCAACATAAAATTAAGCCAAAACTGGAAGGATTTTAGCAAAATCTGGAAGAAAATGGAAGAAAAGGAAGAAATTACCTTATGGCAGTAGGTTTTTCTTCTAGATCTTGCTTCCAAATGTGATTGGTGACCTAACTAGTGCTAGTTGGTCTCTAAAATCCTAGCAGATTAATTAAATTTGAGGAGTGATTTTGGCAGAGTTTGACCTCTTTTTGGCAAATTTTAGAGTGATTTTTGACAAACCCCTAACCTGATATTTATAGGGAAAATTAGGGTATGGTAAATTTGTAATTTTCAATCCAAAAATAGAAAATTCAAAAGCTATGTGCACCACACATAGTGCTATGTGCGCCACACATAGCCTATGTGTGGCATACATAGGGTGATGTGCGTAACACATTGCCTTTGACCCGTCATGTGGGGCCCACTGTGGTTGCATCGGGATGTGCGCCCTATGCCTAAGAAGCATCATTTTATATGCTAAAACATTGTGTAATGTGGCACACATCTGATTTTCTCTCAAGAAGGCTCCCGCATATAGTGTGATATGCTACGCATATAGCATTTTACCCCTATTCATTTTATCCCGCTCGAGAAAAACGGGATGCGCGCCATACGTCAAATAAACATCATTTGACATATTAAGACTTTTTGCAATGGAAAGTATTCTGGATTGGTCCAGAAAGTGGGCCCTACCAAACATCTTTTTTTCTAGTGCACTAAATTCATTTTGTTTACGCATTATGCCTCGTACAGGTAAAATGCAATGAGTTTTGCATGTCAAATAAGCATTATTTGATATTGTAGGATGTGGTCATGTGTTTCATTTATGTAGGCCCCGCATGTGGGCCCTACATATGGGCCCCACCAACATGTGGCCCCACCAAACATTTTTTTCTGGCAAATAATGCTATGTGCTCTGTTTCATGTGGGCAACATGAAATGTGTTCTGTGCACATAGAGCACTCAACAAAAGCTGACAAGGGTGGTAGGCCTCGCTAGACATCGTGGTAGACCCCACCCACCATAATGTGCTCTGTACACCCAAAACACTCAGAGAAAGCCAAACAGGCATATATGCACTATTGGGGTCGACATCGGGGATTGATACTAAGCTGAATTAATAAAAACCCAAGATTGCATAAGGGTGAAAAGTCAGGGTCAACAATAGTATACTTAATGGTGAATATAGTTGTCAGTCCATGAACTGTGACACTGATGAACTTTTTTAAGAGCCAAAGTAGCAGCCTATATAAAGGTAACGGTGTACTTCAGTTTTCTTCACACCTGATGCCTCTTGTAATGCATTTAGTTTTGTCCGCACACTATATGCATATGGAATATTAACAATCATAAAATATCAGAGATAGACTGGAATAACTAGATGGTATAAGCTAATACTTACTCCATAAGTTTGTCAACATAAGTATCTACTATTAGATAATAATGAGGAATTGTTTGCTTTGACAATCTAACTTAGTTGCTTATATTACCTTTCTTATTTGAGTATGAATCTAACTTAGTTGCTTATATTACCTTTCTTACAAAGAAGCAATGGATAATATCACATTCCATCCTTGCTACCCAAAATAGAGTAAAACATATGGTCTAAGCTACAATCGAGGACTTAGAAGCAGCAGACAGTCTAGATCTCTTCTTGCAGCAGACAGCCTAGATCTCTTCTTCCAGCAGATAGTAGATAGCTAAGCTCTCATTGCATCTTTCTCTCTACTCCTTCAATCTTGTGGCAAGCAGTTTCTGATACTTAGCAGCTTCAGCCTTGGCCTTGGCAATTCTCTTCTTTCTTACACGCTTTCTTTCCAAGGTGAATGGTGTAACCAACCTCTGAATCTTGAGTGCTTTACCAACCTTCTTTTCTGCATCATAATACATCCATTACCTATTTCATATTATCAACCAAAAATAAGAGCATCAAAGTACAATAATTCAAAGTAAACAAATGACAGCTAATAAAAAAAAAGCTTCTTACCAGATTTTATGGTGAATGATTTGTGGTAGGTATTAACATACTTCCTAACATCATCCTCCTTTGAGAGATTAAAGAGCTTGAAAATCTTTGATGTTTGGATTTGATATTCTGGCATGGTTTTTTCTAAATTGTCTTCAAGTTAGTAAATGCAAACTTCAAAAAAGATTTATTCCATAGAAAATCAATAGGAGTATATTTAGTGTTTATTATTATTATTGTTTTAAATTCTACTTTTGTTCTCGAGTATTCTCATTATTGTAAATTGTTGCAATCTCTATGATTTTGGAATAAATTTTGAGGATGTCTTTTTGTTTCATTGTAGGCTTGGGAGCTCACTCTCGTAAGAGTTTCAAATAACAACAACCATTAGGTTTAGTTGTATCATTGACATCAAATCTCAACATATATTCTGAGAATTGTTTGCAATAAGGTATCGTCTCATAGTATCATTGTCCATGTTTTTATTTTTTTGCATGATGGAATGCGTATACTTGTTTAATTCTAAGTTAGATAATTATATGGGTGGCATTTATTTCTAAGAGCTCATCTGCTTCATAAGAGCATGGCACACAGATACAACATTGGATATTATTTTAATATGTTTTCAATACACAGATACAACCTTGCAAAATAAAATGTATATCTTTATATTATATAATATGTTTCTTATTAAATATTATATATATATACATATATATATAATTGATAAATATGAAAATATTATAATTGATAAATTTCAATAAATATGTATATAAATTTATGTAAATGTAATGAAATATTGAATGTTAAATAAAAACATTAAATATAAATCATACATAAAAATGCATGAAATGTAGTATAATAAGGAATGATAAAGTAATCAGATAACATTAAATACTATAAAATTGAATGTATAAAACATGTATATGATCAATTTATGATAGAATCATAATAAAATTCAAATTATTTGTATTATTATGATCAAGAATTTCAATATAATAAAATGAAGACATATAATTATGAAAGATTATTAATAAGATATGCATCAATAATTTCATGATGAAAATAAATAAATTACATTATAGTTAAATATTATTGATATTTATTTGAATTAAATGTACTATAAAATTAATATACATATTCTTTTTAACATAAATTAATTTTAACAATTAATAGCACGTACTACATTTATGTATAAATAGATCAAACAATTTCACATAAATAACGATCAAAAACAATATTTATTTAAAATATTTATTAATAACTTTAAGCTCCATTATTAAGAATATATTAAGTAGTAATTAATGTAATATACTTAATTACATCAATCTACACTCAGTCTAATCCAAACAAAGCATTTTGGATTTGAATAAGAAACAAAGAACCCTAAAAGCACAAAATTCAGCCAATGAAAATAATAGATTGTTGATAATGTGTATTACTTTTTATTTATTTATTAATTTATTGGCTTTGAAGTATTTGATTAATGGTTAAAGTATTTGAATGAAAACTAAAAATTATTACCTTGCATGTATTAAAATATATTAATATACTTTTTTGGTCTCTTAATACTTATTATCTTAATATTATTATAAATTCTATAAAATTTACCTTTAAGTAATAGGAAAATTAGAGTATCTATATATGTGAATAATGAAACACATAATCATGTATATATAGTTAAATTCAATTATTATCAATAATCATATTTAAACATTGAAAATATATATTAATAAAATTTACGTTTTTATCATTAAAAAGTTTAAACACTTATTTATCTATTTTTAAAAAATTTATACATTTAATCATCAATATAAACATATCATGTATGTAATATACTATCATATCAACATTATTATGACACATCATCCTCCATCAAGTCAGCAAATGTTACCATATAAACATGATGACTAGTCATAGATATCAAATTCTTAATTTTTACCATTTAAACACTTAATTCCAAGACTTGCCAAATTTGATAAAGTTGAAACACAAAATTTTATATTTTATTTTATGAATCCTTATTATCTAAATGCCTCATCATTTAATGCAAAAAAAAATCATGTTAGATTTTTTATTTATACATATTTTTCACAGTGTGTATTCAATCGATTCGATTATTGAATTGGATCAAAATTTTTAAAATTTAAAATGAATCAAATTTAATATAATAATTTTGAATATTAAATTTATCCAAGATTACAGTTTTTAAAGTTATAATATAGATACCACTGCCTCTTTGAAATTAGTATGATTCCTATGACCAATAAACCATGCATCAAATTAGTATGATTCCTATGACCAATAGATACATTTATTTGAGTTTTGTTTGTATTGATTTAATGAATTTAATAGGATAAATTTCTAATAATATATGATAATAACTATTAATTAGTGCTAATCAGGCATTTCAATGATGTCTGCCAATAACTTGTGAAGGTGGATGTATGAGGCATATATTGATGGTGGTTACACAAATTTAGAATTTATGAATGGAGTTAGACAATTCATGGATTTTACAGTAACTCAAGAAGTATGCATGAGTAATGGATTAATGAGATGCCTATGTTCAAGATGTAGAAATGTTTATTTCCAAACTGTGGATGACTGTAATATTCACTTATTAAGGTTTGGTTTTGTGCCAGACTATTACATCTAGCATTATCATGGTGAAATGTACATTTATGGGGGGAATGAATGTGGTAAGGAAAATGAACATGTTGGAAGATGGGGCATTGGTAGAGAAACATCTAATAATCATGAATTTAGAGGGGCGGCAAACTTGGATCGTGAAATGGTACTAAATAGTTTTAGGAATTTCAATGATAATAATGATATTGAAGAAGAAACTCCTAATATTGAAGACCAATAGTTTTTCCATATGTTGAATTCATGTGATGTTGAGTTATGGCCTAGTTGTAGTAAAATGTCTAAGATGTCAGCAGTTGCTCATATGCTTAACATAAAAGCATATCATCATATATCAGAGCAAGGATATTGTTACACCCGCATCTAAGACCCTAGGAGTTTGTATGCCTACACGTATGTATACGTGTATAAACGTGTGTTTGTATGGATGTATGCGTATGTATCTATGTATGTGGATGTGTATGTAGGTATGCATGTATGTATACATG
>CANYBF010533718.1:0-11508 GCA_948192965.1 Dalechampia spathulata
TAATAAGGCTAATTCTCCCTTCCCTTTTCCTTTTAAAGAAGCACTACAAGGTCGAATGGATTATGTGACATTTTTATTTTTAACTGATCTAGTCACATAATCATCATCTTCAACTCCTGCTACCCTAGCCATTGTAGCCTATGTCAAATTATCATTCTTAAATACAAGATCCTCATCTTCACTTTCTTCATCCATTCTACCCATTAACCACTCATTGCTATCATTTTGATTGAGCATCAAAACATCATGTTTTATGCCCACAAACACCCTACTATAGCATAGTTTAGTTGTTAGAATGGTTGACTTGTGTACGTTTTGTATTTTACAGGTTGAAATGGTGAGTTTTGGGAAAATGTGTTTAAATGATATATTTTAAAGCTGATTTGGATTTTGGAGTTTCAGGACACCGCTTGCGGGCATAAGACTAGTTGAAACGACCTGACAAAGCTACATTTTGGAGAGCTGAAGTGGAAGAAGTTGAGACAAATTCAAACTCTTGCAAGCTGAATGTTGATAAGGCTTGCGGGCATAAGAGAGACCAAAATGACATCACTTGGCTAGTTTTGAAGAGTTGTATGCGAAAGAGTTTGGCAAGCACTTAAACTCTTATAGTTGGACGGGAAAGAGATTAGGAAAGAATTAAACTCTTATATCTAAAGATTAGGATCATTATTTATCTATTTATTTTTATTTATTTATTTTTATTAGCCTTCCTCCTATAAATAGAAATGTATTGTATAGAGGAAGGGGTTCTAATTTGGGGAGTTCAGATTTTGCTAGCTAGAATAATCAATTATTTTATTTCCTTTTTGTTTAATTTAAGTTTTTATTTTGGTTCTTTTATTTTATTTTCTTATTTTATTTCACTAATGATGCAAGGCTAGGTGCCTTGTTTTCCCCAATTGGAAGTAATTCAAGTTATTCATTAATGATTATGTGAGATCTAAATGATCTTAATTCCATTGGCAAAGCACTATTATCTTTAACTCTAAATTTTACAGACATATTGCTATTCTTAGTGCATGTAAATAAGGCCTGTTGCATGTCTCTAAGTTCTTGCATATAGCTAAGTGGGTTGTTTGATACGGAAAAGTCACTCGACTTGCTGGAGTGGTAAAGCAAGATGTTATCCTTATTGTGACATACGGTAGTATTTCTTGTAGGTTAAAGGATCTAGTTTGAACACGAGGGATGCTGGGTTATAACTGTTAACTAGAGTCTGGTCTTCCTAATTCCTAATGCAATTTTAGGATGACTTATGAGAATCTTATTCCACTGTGTCTATCCCAGGATTAGGGATATTTCATAGAGCTTATTTCATGGCATCTTACAAATAAGGGAAGATTAGGGCGTACGAGACTGGATCGATAAACTATAACCGGCTTAGTGTTATTATTGCTAATAAATCAATTATCATATTTGATTAATGAATACTTGAGGCTTTCGGTTAGGAGAATTACTTATTATTGAATTTCTCTAATTTGTTTTATTTATTTCTTCGTTTGCTTAATTATTTTCTAATTCCCTTCATTTATTTTAAACGCAAAGAATTAAGGAAGTTGAAACTATCTTTATGGGATTCGACCCTTACTTCCACTACTACAAAATCATAGTTCCTACGTGCAAGTAGTAAGGAATTAATTTAAAAGAAGTGATAACCAATCACATCTATATCTTGAAGTGAGATAGGTTCAATCAAGTGTTATGAGTCAAAGTGACACTTTAATACTCGATTATATTTCATAAATACCAAATCATTTAAATGTTGTTGAGCAATTCTATTCCTTTTTTTGTATGAATCTACATTATAGTATAAATAATATCTATCAACTTCAATTTAAAATCATATAATCTATTGAAATAAGTATTATTGCTTAAGCAATTATTTCACTTACATGCTCAAATGTACTCTAATTACACTCACACTAAGAACTCTTATGGCAAAATTTTTCAAGTTTGAAGTTGAAGATCCATAAGCACTCCACCATTCAGCTATTATAAGTTACAATTACAAATATAATCTTATTAATAGACATTAATGCTTATAACTTACTCTTAATTAAAAGTGCAATAATAATTATTTACAAATTTACCTAGAGATCTCAGCATCCTTTGCCTAATAGCCAACTTAATTCTAAATAAACCTTCAACTCTTTGATATTTAATGACTTGCTCTATTATCTTATTTTGCTCTTCTTGGTCTGGAACCAACCTTTGTATGCATTGATAGAATCCACTTAAAATCTCTTCATCATCATTAATGTTGGGATTCTCATAAAAGAATTTGGGGTTCAAATAATGACCAATAGCATGCAAAGGCTAGTGGAGTTGACATTAACATTTTTGATCAATAATTTTGAAAACTTTTTCATATTTCTCTTGCTTCCCATCAAAAGCATTTACAATTACCTTGTTACATCCACGTTTGACCCCCTAGGAGTTTTAGTATTTCTGTGTATGCTTGATTGGATGTATACGTGTATGTATACATGTCTTGGTACGATTGCATGCGTATGTGCTTTGTATTCTGTGACTGTGTGTACGTCGTGATGATGTGTTTTGCTGTGTGTGTGTATATGTGCTAGGTGTGTGCATGATGGCATGCATGTTTAGGTTGTGCTTTAGGTATTTCAGGTGGCTCGGGAGTGAGTCTGAGTGTGAGAAGGGGAGTTTGGAGTGTGGTACAAGCGTACAGAGCTTCGTATGGTCATACCGAACAGGGTAGATGAGGGGGCTAGGGCTCCTGGAGACCGTACGGGCATACCAGAGGGTTGTATGGCCGTACGTCAACTCACAGGAATTTAGGTTTGTAAAGGAATTTTGAATGGTATGAGCATACCAAAGGTGGTACGGGCGTATCGAAACTCGCAGGAAGTTGGGTTTGTCAGGCTTTTTAGGTTGGTACGGGCGTACGGGTGGTGGTACGACCGTATGCGACTTAAGTTGGGCTTTTTAACAGAGAAACCTAAGCCCTTTTTCTCATGTTTTCTCCCCTAAAACCCTTCTAAACATCCCAAAACCCTAGAAAACACAGAGGAAAGGATTCCTAGGAACCGGGATAGTGCGAGAGTGTGGATTAGAAGCTAGATCTGGTTAGTGATGGGATCACGAGATAGAAATAGCAGTCTTCTTTCTTCAGGTTTATGCTAGATGTTTCCTGTTTGTGCTCGTTATCTAGGTTTATTCTTGTTGTAGTGGTTCTACGGCCCTGTGAAGCCTAGAACTGATGCTCGAGGATTGAATTCCCTATGATTATGCTTGATTGTGCTTTTGCTACTTGTGATTCAGGTTGATGGGTTCCGAGAAGGAACGTACGTGTGATTCTTGGTTCCAGGAAGGAACATGCCTTGTGATTATTGGATGTTTGGCTTGTAGGATTGTTATATGTCTTGTTCATGCATTATGACTGATGGCATAGCATATCATGGTGAGGGAGTGAAATAAGGGTGGCAGAAATGAGGTACGAGAAGTACCAATTGATATGAAAGGAGTGATACCCTACAGGTGCGAGAAGTGCCGATATTGATCAATATGGTGAAGGGGTGAGATGCCCTACAGGTGCGAGAAGTGCCGGTATTGATCAATATGGTGAAGGGGTGAGTGATACTCCTAAAAGAGCACGAGAAGTGCTAAATGAGGGCGAGTGCACTGTATGATTGTCTGTTGAGCATGTATGAGTGTGTGATTGGCTATGTGCCGTGTGGTTTGACTTGTGCATGTGCATTATGTGTTATATGTTCCTAGCACCACTGAGATTATTCTCAGTATTTATCATTTGATGAACGTAGGTCTAAGTTCAGAGGGTGAGCAGCGGGAGTAGAGGTACAGCAGCTGATTCGTGTCTTGGACTTCTGGATGGACTCCTGCAGTGTTGTATATTTATGCATATTCCTTTGTATTGTAGTATTTAATAGTATACTAAATGTATTGTATAAGAATCCATATTTTTATATATCCAGGGTTTTGTATTTGTCTATTTCTCTTTCTGTTTATTGGATTTTTATACGAGCATTAGAGGTTAAAATCCCTTGTAGTATAATTGTTGTTTTCTTGTGATGGGAAAGTGATGGTTATGCTACGGGATCATGTCGTCACCCCTCGGGTCTTGGGTTGGGGTGTGACATACCTCTTTAGCTCTATCTATAGCCTTACATATATAACCCATTGCAGGCTTTTCTCACCATCAACTAAACAAAATACACGAACCAATGGAGAGAAAATCTTAAGAATCTAAATTATGTTGGTTTAAAATGATAGCATCATTATGATGCATGCCACTTTCTTTCCATTGGGTTCTTTGCTCCATTTGCTTGATCCTTACTCTTCTAAAGTAAACATTTTCCCCAAATTTGCCTTTTGCTTATATATGCATTCCAAAGTCAAATATGAAGTGGCAATTCTAGTGATAGCTGATATAATAAGCTCCCTGTGGCCTGTAAATTTCCTAAGCATATTCACTATACCCGCTTGAACATAGATGAAGAAATTCAAAGCCATACCCCTAAATATTATAGTTTTCATATCATTTAGCTTACCAAATGTCTTCTAATATTAAATCAATACAGTGAGTCACACAAGGAGTCCAATATAAATGTGGTCTCCATGCAATCAACAGCTTACTTAGAAAAATAATTTTAGATTATAATTAATACTATAATTGATATATTAAAATGATATAACAAATTTACGAAATTACATATAAAAGAAAATTTTGTACCAATAAGCACATTGTTAGCTACACTATCTGTAACAACTTATATAACATTTGATTCTCTAATCTTTTGCATAAATTTATCAAATAATTCAAACATCTTTTCTTTAGTCTTAGAATATAAGAAGCATCAGTAGACTCCACAAAAACTGTATCACTAGAAGAGTTCATCAAAAAGTTGATTAGAGTTCTATGCCGTTTATCCTCCCATCCATCTACCATGATTGAACTTCCATATTTAGCACATTCTTCCTCATTTGATTTTATCATAACATTCACTTCAACAACCTCCTTATTAAGCAAAGGAGTTCTCAACTCATACATAGAAGGACATTTTAATCCTATTCCATATTCACCAATAGACTGAAGCATCACATTACAACTAGGATAAGTAACAACGTTGAAAGGAATTGCTACATCATACATCCACCTAGCTATATCTTGATAAAATTTCTTTCTTAATTCCTTTTTACAAGCTTCATTGATTGTAGTTTGTCTTGTTTTCTCTTTTTTATGGCTTTATGAAGGAGATAAGAATACATCTAATGGCCCATATGTCTTTTGTTTCTTTTGCATCACAAATGAATTGATAGACCTTGAACTTCCTTTCTTTGTAGCGGCAATGCCACCTAAATTATCTAATTGATCTTCATCCTTACCATAAGTGTTTACTTCATCAATTTGTTGAATATCAATAAAATCATCTTCTATTCATTTTGATGGAGCTTTCTTTTCCATATAATTTTTATCTCATCACGTACATATGATGGACACGGTTTGCAAATCAAGACATTCTAAAAGCCCCCAACAATGTGTTGTTTTGCTGGAAAGATCCCCCCTTTTAGTTACCTTCTTGCAAAAGTTGTATGTGATGTCATTTTTATTATTTGAATTTTCCAAACTAACATACTTCTATATGGGATCTTGCTTAGAATCAACACTTGTAGAACCACCATTACTTTCCATCTTTCAATCATGCATTAATAAAACATTAATAAGAAAAGGCAACATTAATAAACATTAATAAACACATTTAATAAACATTAATAAACAAACATTGATAAACATTAACAAACATTATAAATGAAGTAGAATTAAGATAAGATAATATGTTTTCTATTAATCATTTTTATTATGAAGTAGAATTTATTAAGAAAAGATAACATATTTTTTTAGTATGCATGAAGTATTTAGTAGAATTAGGAAAAAACAACATGTGTTTTATTAGCCATTTTTTATTATGCATGAAGTATAATGAATAAACATCATAAATTTAGTATTTTCATGAAAAAATAACATAAAAAATAAAAAAACAGCATATATTTTTAAGAAAAAAAATACAATAAGTAGCATATTTTTTAAAAAAATTGACAGCATGTTCTTTTTCATGAAAATACTTAATATTTTTATTAGTAGTGATTATTTTTAAATTAAATGATAGCATAATATTTCTAAAAAAATTGGACAGCATAACAATATATATTTACAGAATATAATATGAAAATTAAAAAAAGAATAGAAAATTAAGTAGAGGAGGAGAATAAAGAAAATTTTATTAAATTAGAAATAAACATGCGTTATTTTATTATGGCTCAATCGGTGACTTCACTTTTCTTTTTTTTTTTCCACGGCGATGGCTCAGGACAACTCCAATTTTTATCCCTCCCTTTCTTTCGACCAAAATAGTTGTTTTTCTTTTTAATTTTTAAATGATGGTGGATAGCTAAAAGAGCTATTTTTCTTTCTAATTTTTGAATGATGGTGGATGGAATTGTGTGAAATTTAAGGTTTAATAGATTAATTGGCCTTTAAATTCATTTTGGCCCATTTCAAAATTATTGGAGCCTATATGTGCACCTATCGCCTAACTTAAGGCACGCTTATTCCTAAAAGGCTACGCTTCAACAAGCTCACCCGACTTTCATACAAGAAAGCCTTAATCCAAACGTCGAGTCTAGCGCCTAAGGCATGCTTTTTTAAACACAAACCATTATCGAATGAATTAAAAATAATTTTTACATCTTTTATTGTTGTATAAAAATTTGAAAAAGGGGTATTGAAAGTTGAAAAAAGTGAATTTGAATTTATTACCCCCTATTTGGTAGAAACTCACATCAATAACAATGGAGTTTTAATAGATATGTCTATAATTAAATTTTAGAATATTCTAATTTTTAGCATTTATGAGCTAAAATCTCCGTCACTTCATGACATGAACATATATAAATATAAATAAAAAAATATATTTAAAGTTAAAAATAAAATTAAAAATTAATTGTTTTAGTTAAATTTTAAAACAATAAAATTAAAATTTATTTGCTCTCAATTATAATAATTTTTTTACCTTCTTTTGATATAATAATAATAATAATAATAATAATAATAATAATAATAATAATAATGAATTTATAAGTATTCATATTATATATAAAATATTAATTAAAAATAATTGAATAATAAGTATTCATATGAAAAATAATAAAAAATTAATAACACTTATTATTACAACTAATAATAATAATAAATTATTTATAATTATTATTATTACATTTCAAATAATAATAATAATAATAATAATAATAACATCATTATTATTATTACATTTCAAATATTATTAGTATTTGTAATAGTATTATTATTTATAAGTATTATTTATATTTATATTTATTTTTTATAATAATAATTATTTATATGAATATTTATTATTATTATTATATATATAATTTATTATTATTATTATTAATTGTAATAATAAGTATTATTATTTATAAATATTATTTATATTAATATTTATTTTATGTAATAATTATTATTTGTCTGAGTATTTATTATTATTATTATTATTATTATTATTATATATAATTTATTATTATTATTATTAATTGTAATAATAAGTATTATTATTTTTAATTATTATTCATATTAATGCTTGTTATGTATAATTATTAATATTAATATTAATATTATAAGTATTAATATTTTATACTATTATTATTATTTTATAACTTATAATTATTAATATATTTAATTGTAATTATTATTAATTGTAATTGTAAGTATTATTAATTTTAATTATTATTCATATTAATACTTATTATGTATAATTAATAATAATAATAATAATAATAATATTATTATTATTATTATTATTATATTATTATTATTATTATTATTGATAAGTATTAGTATTTGAAGGGTAAATTAGAAATTCACTACTCTTGGCTACAATGATTCCAAACTTTACTTTAGTATATATATATAATATATT
Organism: Dalechampia spathulata; assembly: GCA_948192965.1. Taxonomy (NCBI): domain Eukaryota; kingdom Viridiplantae; phylum Streptophyta; class Magnoliopsida; order Malpighiales; family Euphorbiaceae; genus Dalechampia; species Dalechampia spathulata. The sequence continues at coordinate 7,980 of CANYBF010533718.1, forward strand.
TCTTTTTTGGTGTAGATGTTATTAGATGCATATAAGATAGTGGATATTTGAAAATTGTTAGAATTAGAAACAAAAAAATATATTCAAATATTTACCCCTTAGTAAGTATTTAAATATCTCTAATTTTATATTTATAAATTTTAATAATATTTTCATTACTTTTATATTTGTATTAGTATTGATTAATTTGAATAAATTTACAACGTGGTTTCTTCTAAACTCAAACTATAGGATAATGTTGGAAACAAATTTGATATGGGTTTATTTGAAAGCAACAATGACTTATTATTATTATTATAGTCATTTATATGACAATTAAAAATTTCAAAGACTTTTAATTTTATTTTTCTTTAAAAAGATATGAAAAAATGAATTCAATATAAATTATTAATCTAATTTAATTTAAATGTATCAGAGAAGAAATGACATTTTCTATAATTAACACTAACAAGATATATATAAATCTAAAAATTAAAGATGTAACTTAATTATTGAAAAATATTTTCTGTTTTTCTGACCTTATAAGAGGGAGAAAGTGAATTTATGCATCAAAATAACTAATAACTTTTATTTGTAGGTTTTCATATATAGTCTCTAGTAAAATCTCTTGAAAGTAATCTAGCTCAAGAAATTTTAATACAAAAATAAATATTTAATAATAGCATAAACATAAAAATATGATTTTTTTATTAATGCTATATTATCAAATCTATCAACTATGTTAGTTATATCTATAAAACCTAATGATCATGCATAGAATAACCTATCAATTGCACTCTAAATAACCTTTCATAATACATTTAAAAAGAGCCATAATCTTTCTTTTTTCAATCAATTCTTTTATGATTCAAACTTCACTAACTAAATTAATAATGATGATTTTAGATTAAAGACTTCTCTATTTAGCAACTTCAACACCCTAATACAAATAAATTAAAGTAGTTTAACAACACTATAAAATCTAAGTATAAAAGCCATGAACATATTAAATTAACTTTATAATTTTATTTGATTAAGCTAATCATAATCATAATCCATCTACTTCCTTATTTGGCTAATTATCTAAACATCATCATCATCATTAAATAACTTTTATGGCTTGTCATATAATAAAGTGACAACAACACTTCCAGCATTTAAGAGCTGGAATGATTAATTTGCCAAATTGTTAATATTTTTTTATTTGTTATAGAGAAATTACAAGGAATGATTTTCTTTTTTAGATGTTTTATGAAATTATGTTTGAGTTGAGTTCCAATTTAAATCTTTTTCATTTCTTTAATATTAAAAAGTGAAAGAATAAAGAGAATTTATGGTCTTACTCTTCTTTTCAATTTTTTTCCAAACTAATTTTCTTTTATCTAATTTTATATAAGAACTAATTTTTATGTAAAAGAATTCTATTTAAACTCAAATATAAATACTAAATTTTTACATATCTAAAATAAATATAAATGTTAGACTCAGGATTTTGATGTGTATCACGTATGAGTCAATTTAAGTTATTTGTCATTTTTAAGTATATTTTTATGAATGGTACGGGCGTACCAAATTGCTTTGTTGAGTGGTACGGGCATATGGCTAACCGTACCAAGTTAGTGTTATTTGCTTGAGCTTCGTATGGGCATACCATTGCTCGCAGGAATTTGATTTGTCAGTAAACCTATTTTGGTATAGGCATACCATTGGGTGGTACAACCGTATGGTTGCTCTCAGGAAAATTGTTTATCATGAAAAATGTTTGGGTACGGGCGTACCAATGGGTGGTACGATTGTATCTAATTTCCCTCTCATTTTCAAAAGTGTCTTTCCAAATTGGTACGGGCGTACCATAGCTGGTACGACCGTACGCGACTTAGCAAAAAGGTTTTAAACTCTTTCTAACGACTTTTTTAGATATAGAACTTTTATATCTTTCAATTTAATGGTTAGTTTTGCAGAGCAATTAATTATTTGAGCTTCTATCTTCAACAATAAGTAAGTTTACTTGTATTATTATCTTTTGGTAATTGTAAACTCTCAATTGATTGTATTTCCACAACCTAAGAGTTAGGTTTTTATTATTGTGGACTGGTGTGTAATTAATGCATGGGCATTAAGTTGTAATTGAGAGTTTGTGAGGTTGATTATTGTAAAGGTTTGAGTGTGAGCATGAAAAACATTGGGTTTAAAATTCATTCATGGAATCCTTTGTTGTAATTGATTGAGATTAGTGGAACCCTAAGTTAAGAACTTAGGAGAAGTGGACGTAGGCAAGAGTTAATGTCGAATCACTGTAAACCATACGTGTTGCCATTTCCACAAGGATTTTATTTGGTATCAGAGCATTGGTGCTCATTTGCATTAGAAGTAAAATTTTAGAGCAAAAGATCCTATGGCAACCAGTGAAAGTCAATCATTTACAATACCCCCCTTCTTTGATGGAACTGATTATCCATATTGGAAGCATCAAATGGAAGTTTTCTTGGACAACGATGGAATTGAATTGTTTGACTTAATGGTGAATGAGTTCTTACCTCCAACAACTACAATTGACGGTGTTGTTTCTCTTAAAGCTAGAGAAGATTGGACCAGAGAGGAATTGAAAATAAACTTTTAGAATAAAAAGGTGATGAACATATTATATTATGCTATAAGTCATAAGGAATATGATCAAGTATCATATTGTGTCACGACAAAGCAAATATGGACTGCTTTGGAGACTCATCATGAAGGAACTAATCAAGTTTGAAACAAGAAAATCCAATTGTTGACATATCAATACGAGTTGTTCATAATGAAGGTAAATAAGTCAATTTTTGAAATGTACAACCAACTCATGGTGATCACCAATGGCCTAATGAAGCTTGAGAAGATGTATCAAAGAGAAGACATTAACAACAAAATCTTGTGGGTGCTACCTAAGAAGGATTGGGAGGCTAGAGTGACATCCATTAAAGAAGTAAATGACTTATCAGTTCTGTTAACCGATGTACTTCTAGGGAAACTCCTTACACACAAGATTACATTAAAACAAGAAGTTGAAGAAGACAAGTGGAGAGGGATTGCACTTAAGGCTTTAAAAGAAGAAGATGCCTCTTCCACAAGCAAAGGGGAGATTGATGATGAAGTAGCCCTCCTTTCCAAACGTGTCAAGAATTTTCTTATGAAGAAGAAGAAGCTTGAAAAGGATGGCAAGAAGCCATTCAAGCCAAAAAGGGACTTCAACCAAAGGGATAATTTTCAAAGGAATCAAGCTGTTTGCTATAAATGCAACAAGCTAGAACACATGAGGAATGAATGCCTTCACCTCAATAAACCATCCAAGCCTTTTAAAAAGAAGGCATTGAAGGCTACGTGGGATAATGATAGTGAATCAAATGAGGAAGTGTCTGGTGATGAAGGAGCCACCAATCTTTGCTTCATGGCATTCTTGGATGATGAAGAAAATGATGAGGTAACCACATCATCTCAATCTTATTATAGTAATGATGAACTTGATGATGATGAATGTGGTGCATTAGAAGAACTTTTAGGAAAGTATGAAAAC
>CANYBF010533728.1:0-18838 GCA_948192965.1 Dalechampia spathulata
TAATGAATAATGCCTTTATTAATAAAACGTATAGTACAAATACACATGATGCTCTAGAGCATACACTAACAAATATGTTACATTGTTTTAGGTGCTTCAGAGGAGGAATTACATTCATCACCAAGAGGTTTGAATAAGGGCAAGTATATAACAGGTTTGTGCTATTTATTAGCTGGTTCTTTATAAATGAATCGATGGGTAAGTTATTACTTACCTTGATATTAACATGTAGTTACATGTTTCTATGAGATATTATGTGAGGTTTGTGCTTTCCTTTTCATGGCCTTATTTAAGGTCTTAAATTGATGGTCATATGTTTAAATGTTTATGCCATTCCTGTTATAAAACCATATAGGGTCTTTAAATGATATGATTCAGTTGACTGCTTGGGATAGCAAAGTAATGAGTTTATGTTATGAATGGTACAGGGTGATCATCAATGCATCATTCATGCATCATGTCATAAAACATCCATACATTCAAGCATGCAAAGATTATCATGACATGACAAAGAGGATATAAGGTGGAAAAGAGAAAAGCAAAGAGTGATTACAGAAAAAGAAACGTACTGGGTCATACAATGAATGGATTCCTTTAAGGAATCATATAGTTAAAATGCCCTCCTACGGGAGATGAGTCTTGATACCTACAGTAATTAAAGGGGTTCATAGAACCATACAGTATAATGGCCTCCTTTGGGAGATGAGTACCGGTACCTAGAGGGACCCAGTACGGGAAGGGATTGTGCACAATCATACAGAAAAGAAAAGAAATGAAAAGTTATGAAAAAGATAGAGGGAGAATGAATAACATGATTGCATTCTCCAAAGCATGCATTAACATCCATATATGTTGAAAACATGGAGATTAATGATGATGGATGTTCGATACGAATAGGTATGCGATGACTCTCCTATATGACAATTGATAACAGGAAAGTTACAAAGGATTACGTATCGTGTATATATTCATACCGTTATATCAAATGTTTAATATTGCTATAATCAGATAATGATTGATATTGTATGATGATGAGATATTGTTTTATGATGGTTATATGTCGTTGATATTGTGATTTCATTATTTGAATATTGAAATATCATGTATACATGATATAGTACCACTGAGTTTTATACTTAGCATTTGTCATTTGATGGACGTAGGTTAGCAGATGATTGAAGTACATGGATCCCAAGGCACCAGTTCAGTAGGAGTCATTTTGATAGCAAGGACTTGGATTAGTTAAAGTTTATATATAATTTTATTAAGCATTGAAAGTAATGTTTAAGGTAGTAACTGCAAGTATGTAACAAAATTTTATTATTCTAAAATGTTTTATACAAACTATAAATATAATATGAATTTCACATGTATCAACTTATGCGAAATAAACTTCATATGATTTTTTAGTTACTTGTATATAACATTTTACAAAGATAAAGTTTGTTTTAAAAAGTAAAAGAAATAAGGACTTAGATTAGTTTAAAGTTGTATTCACTTTGTTAAGATATTAAGGAAGGCTATGGCAGTAAATTCAATATGTTCTTGATAAAAATATTCTGATTTTTTGCAAGTACTATAAATTTATCACAAGTGTCAATTACATCCCTTGTAGGGTAGTTAATGATTTTTTTGTTTTTTTAGAGAGTCATTAGCTATTCTATGAGAGCTTGTCACACCTGGTCGGGGTGTGATAAAACATCTATTGATGAAATATTATGATGAAATGAATTAAAGTGATGATGATGACACTGAAATGAAAAGAATAGGTAGTAGCAAAGATGTTAAATAGTGATAAAGGCATACAGTTAATGATATATGATTTATTGATTGGTATATATACTAAGGCATTTTGATTAATTAAAATGATGAATTCTTTGTTGTTATCAGATCATGTGATTAATATGTTGATTAAATTGATTTATGATGGCATATGATTATCATGTTATTCATGTTATATGTAATACTAGCACCACTGAGTTTTATATTCAGTGTTTGTCAATTGATGAACGCAGGCACTAGTGACACCAGAGATTTTGTATATTCAACGTTTGTCAATTTATATTCAGTGTTTGTCAATTGTTCATGTTATATGTAATACTAGCATCACTGAGTTTTATATTCAGTATGTGAATTAGTGAAGTTAGCAGCAGGTTATTCAGATAGCAATTTTGGTAAAGGACTCAGACTTCAAAGTAGATCTCTATTCTGTGATATTTGGTACTTTGGTAGTAATTAAAAGTATTTACAATAAAATAATAATGATAGTAATAGTAATGGCAGTAATAATATATGATGATCCATAAATAAGAAAAATAATGTGTGTATATTATTGATGTAATTAAAGTGTAGATATAATTAATGCTTGCATTATAATAACAGAATAATGGCAGAATTATAGACGATGGATCGTTATGCATGTTTAAAAAAAAAAATTTTACTACGTTTTAACGGGATAAGTTATGGGATCCCTTATAAGATGATTATCGATTTTCTAGAATAGAGAGTTGGTAATCGTGCTATTGGAGCATGTTACACAGCAGAAAGACGTGAAAAGAATAACTTCCCCTTACCATAATTTTATCTACTACTCAACAGTGCAATTGCTAATATTATGTACTCTTTTGTTGATGGTTTTTAAGTTATAATAAAATCCTTACGACCATTATTGATAACTTTCATCATAGAATGGGGTGTCTATTATTACAAGGTCATCCCATTTGACCTAATGAATGTAGGTGTAACCTATTAAAGAGCTATAATGAATTTATTTCATGAATGTAGGTCATGCCATTTGTTTCATGATGGTGAAGTAAAACATTAAAGAAAGGTATGCTACTATTTTTGATAATTTTCCCATATGGATTGAGAAATACAAGATCAAATTAAGTATGAAGAAGTGCATATTTAGGTTGATGTCTAGTAAGCTATTGGTTCATATTATAAAGTAGAGGTGTGTAGACCTTAAATTTTCACCTGTATGTTAAATATTCAAGTTTTCTTTGATACAACATGCTACTAATCCTCATTTTTGAACCCAAGTTACATATAAGGGTTTTAGAATCTAATAAGTGCTCCTAGCAAGCAAAGCACATTACTTTCAACTTGTGGATAGTGGAGCTATTATGTGAGTTTCATAATGTGTGAATCATATAGTCATACATGCTATGCATGTTCAATTGAAATGCATAATGTAAGTGATCTATTTCCTATGCTCAAGTAACGTGAGCAATATGTTCTCTGGCCATTTTAGCATATTTGGAGTTATTGGGCATGTGATAAACATCCAAATGTGTCTATAGTATGAGGCATACAAAGGGTCTTATTTCTAATGTATGGAGCATATTCTGGTACATGTTATGCATATCCACTAATTATGGACTATATACTACAAAAATAGCTCTATTTGCTACACATATCACTATGAGATTTTATGAATCCTACATTTCCAATCTATATTTGCCAAACCTCAACCTTCCTTTGTAAATATGACCCTTTTATTTATGAAAAGAGGTCCAAAATTTAAGAAATCAGGCTAAACTCTACCAAATTACTTGCTCATTCAATTAATTACATAATTAACTCTTAATTAGATGATTAGAGACTAATTTATACCCTATCACATCCATCATTTTTGTATATTTAATTTTATTTATATGATTATTTCTTCATATGCTTATATTAAATTATGCATGTTTAATGATTGTTAAATAGAATAGATTATCATTTGAATAGACATAACACATGATGTAAGATATGAGAATTAAAATGAGGACTATAAGATACATATATAGGGTAATTTAATTAAGTTAGTGTATATAGAGGGATTAATAGGAGTTGTATTTAATTTTGTATTTTATAAAATATATTAAGTTAGTGTATATAAAAGGATTAATGTATTTAATTTTGTATTTAATTAAGTTAGTGTCTATAGAGGGATTAATAGGAGTTGTATTTAATTTTGTATTTTATAAAACATATTTTACATGGAGCTAATGGCTTTAATAGTAAAATGGGGTAAAAAGAAAATGTTTATGAGAGGGTTACAAACATATAAGAAAGGGAAATATATAATTAAAATAAAAATAATAGAATAAACTTTGCCATTTTGGTTAATTATAAGTTGTGGGGAAACTTAGGCGGTGGAAGATATAAGAGTTATTGGAAAAGGACAATAAAAGCACATGAGAGACTAATTTAAGGTTGGTTTTTGGTTGGATATGTGATATATCACATCCACTTTAATTATCATTATCTTAATTATGATCATAATAACATTAAGTTATATTATAAATTTTAACAATTAAATTATTAGAATAATTAATAATTAATTAAATAAGATTAACAATTGATAAATATGCTACATTCATTGTTATTATTAGTATAATAATTATAGTTATAGATATGTTAATTTATATTTTAGATTTATATAATAAGATTTCTAAAATAATGGAATGATTAAGTAAATGAGATAAATAATTTAATAAAAGTATAAAAATAATAATAATTAGTAGTGCAGTTAAATAAATAATTAAGTTCTTAATGGTTAAGATAATTATTTGTAGGTTCAAATATTCAAGTTGCCATTTATGTAATTCATTACATAATAGATTTACATTTGGATATTATGTACATGGTGTACATAATATATATATATATATATATATATATATAAAGCATACTAATTAATTAACTCTAAGATTTATTTGTGAACCAATGAAATAATTATTTAATTAAATAGAATAGTACTAAAGTTTATTTCAATAAGTTAAAAGAAATAGTGAAGATACGTACAAGAAGACAAATAATAAGGGCTTTGGGTTAATTATATTTAAGCAGTTGATCAAAGGAATTTATCGGCTAATTCAGAGAGTAATGAAAAAAAATAAAAGTAAAAGTATATAAAGAAGAGGGTTTGGAAACTTTTGGAAGCATTTCTCTAACAAATAACTTAGAGATTACACCCCTTTCTTTGAAATAGGAAGTATTTGATAGTTTAATGATTAAGGGGTTGTTGGGAATGAGCTCAAATTAATTTTAACTTGGAACTTGGTAAGTTAATGTATTAATGAATCTATGGTAATTGTTAGGTATGAGTTATTATTTGGAATGGTTGAAATACGCATATATGTATGAAATTTATATGAAGATTAATATTTTTAGGTAAATATTAAGCTTGATAGTTCATGTTTCATGTGATGATTGCTTCATTTATAAGCTAAAATAAATTAAAATGAAGAATTAATGGAGTTTATATGGTAAGGTATAAGCAGTGAACTAGTTGTGAGATAAAGTGGATTTCATGTATGTGAAGAATAACTTAATTAAGAGCTAAGGATTTGCATCAGTTTTTATTTAAATCTAGGTGCATTTAATTACTTGTTAAGAAGCCTATCAGCTTGTTTCATGTTAGTGTAACTTGTTAGTCATATTATTTATAATTATGCATGAAACTTATTTACTATTTGAGGGTACAAAGTTGAATAAAGTAATAATGGAATGCATTAATTCTTGGAAATACATAATAGAAGTGTTATGTCTTCACATGGGTGGTGAATGTATTAATAAGGTTTTAATAAATAATCTAGTTATAGAATATATATACTTAACTTGCTTAGGTAATCCTGTATCTGTGCATGTAGTGTGCTAATTTTCAAATCAAATTACTTTAGAGGAAGAGATGGTTGGATAAGTTTCAGTGGAAACTTAATAAATTTTGTGCATGAAATATTGAGTATGGTTACATACATAGTTTATTCATGTTAGTTATTTGGAAATGATAAATAGTTGAATTAAGCATGGTAAATGATTATCTAACCATAGATAGATGCATTCTTTTTGATCTCAGGGTAGTAACCTTAAAGGAAAGTTATTCTCGACTTAATCTTCTAAAAATGACTAATTCATCCCCCTGTTATGGATATAAATAATTAGTGGCATAACTATTTAGGGGAATTGAACCGTTGAACCGTAGGTATTAGTTTCACTTCTAATAAGTTAAAAAAAATATAATTAACATAATAAGTTGAAACGATATATATAATTATCAAAAACTATCATTGATATAAGTAATTATGGCTTTAATTCATGCCAATCTCAACTAGTGGGAACAATTTTCTTATGCGTGAAATTTAACAGGATTGCAGGGCCGCATTAATTGAGATTTAATAGTTATAAGTCAAAGATATATAATTTTAATTTTGAAGATAATGAAGTAGTTTAATGTTGCAAGTTCCAAATATTGTTGGATTATGTGTGCGTGCTTCACTTATACGTATAGGATGGAAATTCTTACTAATTGAGTAATCTAATGAAGTAAATAGTAAGCACTCATAAAATCTCTAAGTATACCACTTATAAATAGGAATTCAAGTACATAATATTAAGACTTGAACATTGATAATTTAGAGAATATCAAATTACATGTTGGGTTAGGTACAAATGATATATAATCATGATTTTAGATCAAATTGTTTATTTTTATATACCAGATTCTTGGTATAGGCATGAACTTATATACAAAATAGTTACACCTTGACATAATAATATGATATATTAATTATTATAAAATATGTGCTAGAGACTGCCCTATATTTATGTATATTATGCTACTTATGCATGAGGTCATCATATCAATCCATTTCCAAGATTGGATCATATACCCTTAATAATTAAAATTGAGCAACTTAGGTAAAAGATATTTGGAAATAATGATGAAATTAATGGGATGATTTATAATTATAAATTCTAAAGATGTTTCAATTATGTATATATTAGACTATGTTTGAAAAAGGCTGAAACCTCTTTGTATGCTACGTGATATAGTGAAATAATTAGTAAAAGTTACAAAGCTTATTATTTCACCATATATCATTAATAATTGAATGATTAAAAAACAAAAAGTACGATTTTCTAAGTTGCTAGAGTTGTTATGTGTGTATCCCTAATTATTCAACCCATACATGAACTACCCAAACTACTTAATTGATTCCCTCGTTGTGAAGCCATATTAATGGTCAAAGATAAATGCATGATTTATGATAATGGGTTAGTCTTAGTAAAATGTTTTGGATTTCTTAGGATCTTTAAGCTCACTATAATCAATGATGTCTTAAATCATGCACGTAAAAGTATGGTAGTCATCACTATTATGATCATGGTATGGTTGTAATGATAGTAGATTTTTGTGTGTACCATGGTTGGGGGGGTTTGGATGTTTGGGTCAAGAAACTTTATGGGTTTGGCTTTAAAGAGATACTTAAAAACCTTGGAAAGTGGTATCCTAGGATTCGAGAATCTCTAGGGTTGGTTAGTATTTTGGAGAATTTAACTCAATGGCTATAAGGCACTGATTTGTAAGGATTTATGAGATATTTGTGTGTATATTGTGGTTTTAGGTTTGAGGAAGGAAGTCTTTATCTTCTTCAACCCTTTGGTCTCCTCAATCCACTAACCAACCAAGTAGATGTCCTTAAAAGTGTGGAAGGTCTAATACTACAGCTTATTTAAATATAGTAGTAACTCAGATAACTTCTATCTAACCATCATAGTCTTATCCATCCACTTGCTAAAGTAGTCTATGAAAGACTTGTTATGTTTCTACTTCACCATTTCCAAATCCAGTAAACTAGGACTTAAACCTATAATACTTATAAAAGGCAGTACATAAAGGCTTCCACTCAACCATGATCATCTTATTGAGACTGTGATACTAGGCCAGTGTTTATCCCTTCAATGAGATGAAAAATAGTTGGATTATCTGCTCATATAACAAGTCAATAGTGTTCATCATCATGGTGTAAGTCTTCAGGTTGTTCTTTGGATCCCTAATCCTATTGTACTTGGAAACATCTGAGAGCTTGAATTAAGCAGGCAACTCCTTGATGGCTTTGATAGAGAACTCATTAAAGTCAAGATCTCAACCTATATCCTTGGTCTTCATGATATACTATAGTTATTCAATCTTCTATTCTAATATAGAGGTCTTAGACTTACAAGCATCATACATATGGAATGGTGTATCATCGTTTATCTTGACATCATACAATTACATGGCCTATGCTAGAAAAAACATTTTGTATTATAGCTGCAAAAGAAAATTGGCTAGTGATAATTGCATGAGTATGCATGTATGCATGTTTGATAGAAAACATGGAAAGGTAAGTGAACAAGTAGTACACATGCACAATGCTTGATACCATTATAGCTCCATGAAGATTGGTCGATCCAAAATCTTTTAGTGGGATAATAGCCCTAAGTTACATTAGGAACTTGAGGCATAATGCTCTCAGCATGTGAGGCAAGTAAAAGTTGATTTTTCCTCAATCATATGAGGGATTATGATGAAAATTTGATAGCATTTCAGAATGATTATATTGTTATGATAAGAGAATGCCAATTAAATAGGCATCAGGTTGTGCAACCATCATAAAATTATGATAGAATTTTAACTCTTAGCAAAGCAATATGAGGTAAGAAAATAGGCCAAATTTAGGTAAATCCACTAATGTGATAAGGTATCAATCAACATAGCATGCAAATAAAGGATGAGCTTTAATTTAGTAAAAATAGGCTAACATCTCCCACTATGTTGTCCATAACCTATTCAATTGAATGGAATCATTAATATGAGATTATACCTTATGTTTATCTGATCAAGGAATCATCGATAGTCTATAGTACTCATTCACCTATAGTCACTAATTAAGAAGGGACGAAGGTGGTATACGAATGCAGATAGTACACATGTTATTTAATATAATTAACCATATTAAGATGGGAAAATCAATATGAAACTCTAATATTTCAATACCACCACTCTTTCATTGTATGTCTCTAATGGAGTTGCCACTATGGGTAGAGATTTCACCATAATTCAGAATGACGTTTGCAATAGATGGCATGGGGCTTACTTGGAGTGAAAGGGTGGTCTTCTCAAAGGGCTCCCTCGAGGAACGATATGGACTTATTATAGGTGGCAAGATGGAGTCACCACCAGATGGTTCTGAATTTGGTTCAACTAACCCATAGAATGGTAGATATCATATGGCAACATAATAAACCAAGCATAACAACAAAAGCATAAATAATAGCCTGCATAAATGAATTAAGAAAGATAGGAGGTACGTGTAGAATAATGCTAAATATACATGCTACAGAAGAATAAGGGCTTATTCTATTACAAAGAAGCTTCATCAATACAAAAGTGAGATGTTAAGCAACATCTATGCCACTCTATATGAGGAGAGAAAAGGTGGTCTCATGCAACATGAGCTGAAAATGTACAAATGAGAATGATCAAAGAAACAAAACAAATTATCAATGTTAGGAAACAAAGAAGATATGGGAATATAATTGATCAATTTGATACTATGTGAAAATATGAATCAAGGATCAAAGTCCACTATATGTGTTGGCAACATTCTTGAAAAATAGTAATTAATACGAGTTGGATCATGAAAATGTCATAAAAATGAAAAGGAACTCCTAGAATCACCCTAGTAATTCATTCAATCTCAATTTACTTCCCAATTCACTCTTAATCATCCATAATTGCAATGGAAAATAAATTAAATGTCACTAATTTGAAAACCAAGTGAAAAGCAATTAAAAATCAAATTTTTGGCAAAAATTGATCATAGACCCAAAACGGAAGATCCAAGATCATCATGCATCACTTGCAAATGAATCAATATCCAATTGAACTAATCATATTAAGAGACAATGAATCATAATTAAAATGACATTTAATTAAGAAATCAAGCAATATAAATTGATTTAATGGCAAAATTAATAATGATGAAGAATGAAATTAGAAGACTCTAATATTAATCAACATCAATTAGACATAATTCAAATATGCAGTTCAACTTCAATCACATCAATTCCAATTTGAATCAAATTAAAATAACATTTAACTTAAAAATTAATTTTGAAGCCAAAACTAATGAAATCATGTCAATTTATGATGAATTCATATCATTTGGATCACTGTAAAACCTTAAATACTAAGAAAGACTTCATTTTAAACTTAAAATAAATGAAATATGATTGAAAATTATGAAAATAATGAAAATCAGGCTATAATGAGCATAACACATTAGGCAATATACATAACATGTTACGAGAAAAGAGTAATGTTTGTAGCATGTTCTGTGATGTACATAGAATATAATATGATATGAATTGCACATCATGAACAAAAATAATAAAAATGAGACTTTTAGGTAAAAAAATATGAATGATGTCTAAGGAAAATTAAGGTTAAAGACTGTCATAGATCATATTCGATCATAGAATGACCAAAATGCTACTATTACATTCCAAATCAATCTAAAACATAACCAAAATCATAAAATCATCATAAAACCTGTAAATGTAAAATGAAAGAAGAAGGAAAATAGCATTCCAAGACTAACCAAAGCCAAAGCAAGCTTCATTATTCCTAATCCTATATTAACTAGAGGTTTAATGAATAAATTAATCTCTAACCACCTAATTATGTGTTAATTACATGATTAATTAGTAAGGACTAATTTCAATTGAGTTTGGCCAAGTTCCTCCATTTTTAGACCTTTCTCCAAGAAATACATGAGCTATATTTATAGGAAAGAGGTAGGAGTTATTCACAATGGGAAAATAATATAGGATTCTAGAAATTTTAAAGCAATGTTTGCAGCATGCCATATTACATGCACATCACATTGGCCAAATCTACCTAATGCGCACAACACATTGTAGAACATGCTCCATATATCAGGAAAACCCCTGACATGTGCCCCTCACTATGAATGTTTTATAATATGTTCCATATGTTAAAATGACTCCAAATATGTCAAAATAACATAGAGACATATGTTGCATGTTAGATTTGGTCAAGAAATAGGTATTTTATGTTGCATTTCACCTAACATGCATAACATGTTACATAATATGCTCCACATATTAGAAAATTGACATAATGTACTCCACTTTCTATAAGCCAAATATAACATACTCCATATGTCAAACATATTCATGTGATGCTAAAGGCATGTATGCAAGCCATAATCAATGATGAAGACTTGTACCAAGTTTTATCAAAGAAAACCTAAAAGTGCAATATGCGAATGAAAATTCAAGGTAAATAGTACTTGTTATGATTATGTTCATGATGGTTATTCACATATGCATGACTTAAATATCTATGACTTAAATATCTATGCCTAGATGACCCAATAAATGGGTAGAGAGATCACCACCTAGAATGATACAATATTAAGGTCCCTGACAGTCCTAATCTAGAATACGAACAATCTAGAGATGATGATGCATAGAGCATATACGACACTCGACTCCATATGTCTGGCATAACAACTATATAGCTTATATAGTAGAACACTATGTAGTGTAGAATAACGTAATCTTGCATGATTGATGAGCTTAGTAAACTTAGGTTGTGAGCGTACAAATTCTATATGCTTTTAAAGGCTCAGACTTTGTATTTTTCTGGATTTATTAGTGAAATCCATATGTGTCTATTGCATTCATCCTTATGCAAGAATGCCTCTGTATTTTGTTCCACTACTAAAACATAACTCATTTATTCTTCCTTCCAAGAATAAATAATGATTGAGCAATCACTATCTACCTTCCATGCTGCTTCCAGCCTATGGAGTGATATTGAGTAGGGCCAATTGAGTAGTACTTAAAGACATTCTAGCAAGCCTTCATCAATTCTACTTTTCTGTATACTATGATGTAGGTTTGGGATCTAGGATTGCATGTCTTTTAGTTTGGACATGCGAAGTTATGCCCGGTTTGTAAAGAATTTATTGTTATCCTCAAAGTTACATGTAGTAAATAGTGATGCTTATTATTTTGGTACTTGTCAAAGCGGTGATTCCATACCTAATCAAGGTATTTATCATTAGCCCTACCATAGCACAGTCACTACTAACTATAGAGGGCTATATAGATCTCATGATTATCTTTTTACTATGTAGCCATAAGCTAATGACTACTCCTTCATGGCTAAGAGTAGCAAGATTCAAACTATTAGCATGATTTCTATTCATTGACCTATCTGACCATGAGGATTTGATGATTGGTCCAGCTATTAACCAAATAAAGCAGGGTTAGACCCTTTTTTTTATGATCATAACAGAGAAAATCCTAGGATTTGATAAACTGATGCAAGGTAAGTCAACACACTTCAATTGTGGTCTCCAACTACTATGAGTGTAATTTTTAAACTACCTTTGTAGGTTTTTAACTTAGAAAGACTATATTTTAACCCTAATTTTTGCATGATTGCCTCTCATGAGGCTTTTGACTTATTAGACTCTAGTGAATTGCTTTTATATGGATCCTAATTTTTATTTAAACTGCCCTTGGATTGTCATCTTAGTGAGTCACTCTAATTTTTACCTAAGTAACCTTTTACAAGGTTTTCAACTCAACAAGCTTTTGTTTTGTAGTTTTTTTTATAGATTTAGCTTTAAGAGAAGCTAATGATCTTGACACCACTGGCAAGTGATGCTCAAAGATATGTACCTCATAGCTATATAAGGTGAGGCTACACCTATAGTAAGGTCAGGATGCTGACCTTTGATGGTTGGGTCAATTGGATAGGGCCCATCCCTAAGAGTGAGATCAGGTGGACCTTTTCTTGGTGGTACATTAAACATTTGATAAAGAGGACATACATTGACTTTATTCCATTACCAAGATTCAAAGAATGTGCTCATTATAATCTTACTAGAGTCTATCATCAATACAACAACAAATAGACTATCCATCAATCGCTATCAAAGTTTGAGGAGGATGCTTGCTAGCATGCTTCCTAAAGCATATGGAGAGGACTTGGTTGCATCATTAGATTATGCCAATAGAGATCCCTAGTATTAAATGTATAATGAATGATGTGTACAAGCTATAGGTGTTATGCCATATTTAGTATTTTGTACTACAAAAATTGTTATGTAATAAATTTATATGCAATAAAAATAGAACATGCTTTGGTTTTGTAACTAGTATTACTTATGGCTAAGTATATAAACATGCATTCCATTTTCATTAATGAGATTAAAATATTTGCATAAAAATGTTAAAACCAACTATTGGTAAACTTTCGTTGCGACCTAGAGATAGGCTTGCAACAGATGACACTAGAGGCTTGCTTGGAGCCAAAGTGTGGTCTTCTTGAGAGGCTACCTTAAGGAATGAAATAGTCCCAATTAAAAATGCAAGATGGAGTCACCATCAGATTGTTTTAGATTTGGTTCAACCGACCCATAACATGAGTGTTAAGTCAAACCCTTCATAGATGGGTTTGGGCGATGAAGATATATTTTCTTAAAGTTTACATGTCTAATTTTACCATTTTATTTAGGTTAATTATCTTAGGCAAGTGAGCATTTATAAGCATGAATAAAGCACATAATAGTATAGCATTGCAACAATCATAGTAGATAATCATGGCAAATAAGACATGGAAGAATGACATAACATAAGCATGACATGTAAAGATGACATGACATAAACTTGACATGTGAAAATGACATAGCATAGGCATAACATGTGAAGGATGACATGGCATAGGCATGACATGTGAACATGACATAGCATAGGTATAACATGTGAAAGATGACATGGCATAAGCATGAGATATGAAAGATAGCATGACATATGAAAATGACAAGGCATAGGCATGACATGTGAAAGATAACATGGGATAGGCATCACATAAGAAAATGATGTGGCATAAGCATGATATGTGGAAATGACATGGTATAAGCATGACATGTGAAAGATGTCATGGCATAGCATGACATCTGAAAATAACATGGCATAAGCATGACATGTGAAAAATGATATAGCATAGGCATGACATGTTGATGGATGACATGACATAGCCATAATATGGCATAGGCATAGCATAATAAAGCATACATCATGGCTGATATATAAAAGGTAGTATAGTAGCATAAAATAAAATTAATGGCCTAGAGAAAGGGATTGAGAGATATAGGGTATACACGATGAATAATGCTAATTATACATGCTAATGGGAAAATATGCCTATTTTATTATAAAGGGGCCTCCGTTGGTATAAAAATATGAGTTAAGTAATAACTCCTCCTCTCTAGATAGTATGACATCGAGTAGCATCAGCCAAACAAATATACATGAGCAAAATAAAATGAATAAATAATGTTAAGCAATAAATGCAATGTAGGGATATGATTGATCAATCAAATGCCATATGAAAGTATGAATGAAGGATCAAATCTCAAAGAATATGCTTGCAATATTCATCAAACGATAAGAATTAACATGAGCTAGATCATGAAATTGTCATGAAAATGCAAGGGAACTCTCAAAATCATACTTAGAAAGTCAATCAAGCTCAATTTACTTCCTAAGTCCATTCAATCATCTAAATAGCATGGAAATCAAATTAATAAGCATTAATTTGAAAAATAAATTTAATAAATCAATTTGAAGAAAATCAATTTTTAGGCAAAAGCTAATCATAGACATAAATTAGAAGATTCTAAGATCATATAGCATCATTTAGAAACAAATTCAACATCGAATCAAGTCTAATCATGTCAATAAAATCAAAATCATAATTAAAATGGCATTTAATTAAAAAGTTAAGTAAAATCACATTGATTTAATTGAAAAACCAATCAAATTGATCATGAAAATCAAAATTAGAAGACTCTAACATCATTAAGCATCACTTTGAGATATAATCAACATTTAATTCAACTTCAATCATGTCAATTGCAACTAAATCAAATAAAAAATAACATTTAATTTGATTAATTAATTTTGATACCAAAATTAATGATATTGGAATGATTTATGATGAATACAAATCATTAGGATCACTGTGAGATCACAAATGCTATTGAAAACTTCAATTGAATCAAAAATCAAAGCAAAAATGATTGAAAATTTAGATTTCAATGAACTCAAAACACTATATGCCCTATATATAAATTTTCATGCAACATATGAAGTATAAAATACAACTATATATGACATATGAAGCATTACATGCATTGCATAAAGTTATGCAATAGAAGGAAAAGTCAAGTTTTTCAGTAAAATTATGACTGTAATGTTAGTGTATGCTTTACATCATCATGTTTTATTATATTGAATAATTTATCAATAAAAGACATTATTCATTATTTAGTGTACTTGAATGGTTATTACCTAAATAATAAATTCCAAGATATTAGAATAGTACAAAGGAATTCATAAAATGTTTATGAAATGTGATTCTTATTGTATGCAAATGTTCAATATCTAAATTATCCATGATCAATGTATTAGTAAGAATGGATATTATTAATGCGATTAAGATCAGCACATGTTATACTTCCTTATGGGACGATTCTCATTCATTATGATAAAGAGTTGTCTAAAGAAACATGTGGATGATCAATTTGGGACTGACTCATTGGAGGCCTTGCCAATGAGATTTGATATGGATGATTAATCTATGTCTATGAAATATATCTCACTTATATAAGTAGTGCAAGTATCCTTAAGACTTAAGATAACAGGTTATCTTAATTATGGATCACTATGTTTTGACTCCTATGTTTTATTCCTATTTAGGAGGCATTCATAAGTTGGAGGTTGGATATAGTGTGAAGTAGTTGAAGGTATTTGTTTATCAATAAAGAATTCACCACCCTAAATTAAATGTAGGAGTTTTATCTCATTGATTCATGTAATATTCTTTATTCAGGAATCTCTGGCCAGAGTAGAATGCCTATTGATGAATGAATTTCATAAGGGAATTTTAGAAATAAAGATTATGGTACATGAAATATCAAATTTAGGGTATGATTTGATACATTTGATTATACATTGAGTTGATATTAATCCATACTCAAACTTGGATGAGAAAGTGGATGGTGAAAGGAGTTTATTGCATAGAATCTGATATGGAAGGGTTTTAGTCAAACTAATAACCTCTTGACATTTGGGTAGTCATGATGTGTGACTAGACACCACTCTTTATTTACATATGATGTTATTAAATGAAGTTTGATAATATGTTCATATGTTGCCAACATGTCAAGAACCTAAAAGGTTGTATACTAAAAGTAAGAGGAATGATAATCATGAATGGATGTTGATGAAATAATTTTTTTTATTATGGGATAACCTAGATTTTTCATGTTTATTTAATAGAACATGAAAATATCTTCGATTTGATAACAATATCACTTAAATATGATAAGTAGAACTCAAGATACAAGTGATTTAAGTTGACATATTCAATATGCATGGTATATACAGAATTGGATGGAATCAAAAGACTTAATAGTCAATATATGATTGTCACATGACTTGTTCATGTATGATGAATTAAAAGAAAGTGCACATGATTATCATGTGCTTTTAGAGAGATTTTAAGTTATGCACATGTAAGTAACATGCCTGAAGCATGTGACATGCATATGCATATGACTTAAGTAACCTAAAGCCTAATTAGGTTTTTACAAGTCATTTGACATAACTTTTAGGGTTACAGAATAAGAAATTTTGGCTACCTCTTTCCTCCAATTCTTTTAAGCCATTCAAAGCTCAAGAACAAGGAGATCAATTTGGTTTTTAATAGAAGATCGAAGAAGAAAAACTGAATTCATCTATTATACTTCATCCATTCCATTTGTTTTATTTTACTAGTCTCTAAACAAAACAAGTAATATTGATTACTAATCATTCTCATTGCTTATGTGGATAGTTTGGAGATCCTTTAAGTTAGGGATTGAAAAGTTTGCTATAACTTTTTTGACGGGCAAGAAAGAAGGAGATCTGCATAAAAGTAAGTTTCTAATCTCTTTTTTGGTAATCTTCTCTATTGTTGATGTATTCTGTGTATCAGAGCGATTTAGTGTTGCAATTTATGCATAGAAAACATGAAGATTTCAGTTTTTTACTATGATTGTGGCTTGCAGCATTTTCATGTTTCAAGGGGTTGTTTCAATTTGGATTTGAAATTTTAACCACTTATTTTTCAATAAATTAACTTGGTTTCTATCAAAAAAAACCAAATATGTTTGTCACATCTTTTGACTACGTAACATGCTCCCGTAGCATGATTATTAATTCTCTATTAAGAAAATCAATAATCATCCTATAAAGGATTCTATACATTTATGATTAAGTGCAGACATTTTTTTTATATATAAAAGCATGCATACGATCCCTCAATTATATTCAATCCATTATCATACTATCATAATTTCAGAGTCTGGCTTTCTTTGTCGAGTAAAAATACATAAGAAAGAATTTTCAACATTTAATAATTAGTGAAAAATATTTTTAATCTGATAAGGTTTTGGGTATGCCAAGTAAGTCCCATACGCAACTGAGAATAGGCATTTAAGGGTAGTGAAAGCAATGACTGCAACCATTTTGAAGATCAAAATATTATCACTAATTATTAAAAATGGAACCTTTTTTATGTAAATCTATGAGTACTGCAAAGTCTGAGGATTCTGAATCATCAGAAATTAGAAGAGTAATTAATAAAAATGAATTAATTTTAAAAGATTTTAATAAAGCAATAAATGAATGAGAAATACCTAAAGTAAATGAAGATCAAATTTATAAAATTCCAAAAATTAATTTATTTAAAACGAATTATGTAATTAAAACAGAAGAAAGAGATGTCCAATTAAGTAAATCGTTTGAAAGAATAAATTTATTATCATCTAAAACATTGGATCATCATAGAAGTAAAAAATACAAGTATATTCATATTGGATTAATTCAAGTTGGCATAACACCATTAACAAGAGAAGGTTTAAATACAAGTATTCTGGCAGTAATTAAGGATGCAAGATTCGTAAATTTTCAAGATTCATTATTTGGATCAATTGAAACAAGTTTAAGTGAAGGACCTATATCATTTGAAGTATATCCAGATATGACCATTTCATTAAATGATTTAAATATCCTAAAAAGTATGGTTTTAGAAATAAAAACCCATAATTATAAAATGTTGCAAGGATCAATACCAATAGCATTAATTTATAAAATTCATTATAAAGCAATGATTTCTGCATTTGGAGTTAAATATAAATTACAACCTAAAATTAGTGAGACTAGATTTTTACAAACTGATTTAACTAAAACAAATATAGTAATTCCTAAAACTACACAATGGAAAGATATTTCACTCCTAGATGAATGGATATTAGAAGGAGCAGTATCTCCTTTAGAACCTAGGAAAATAATAAAACATAATATGAATCTAAGTAAAATTGAACAATATGAAGATGGTAAAGTATCATTAAAATTTAATCAAAGGAGTATAAGTAGTAGATACACAAATTCATCCTCATCCATTTCTAAAGAAGAATTAGGAAGAATTTCAAAATTACCATCGGTAATATATGCATCATATAAAGAAAATGATTCTAAACCGATAATTCAAACATTGATAAAATTGAGATTTTCGACTTTAGATATTCTAGAATCTAGTAAAGATCTTAAAATGAAGGGAGTATACTACAGTTCGTCTATCCTACAGACAATATATGCAGAACCAAGTCCACTTGATTATTATTTAAATCAGAATACTTTTCCATCTCCAAATTCACCATCAGCATCGGCCATAACAGAAAATATGAATACTATAGATAGAGAAGTTAATGTAATTAGTAAAGAATTTAATTGGAATAAAGATGAATTTTATAAAGAAATTACAAAATAAAAGAATATAAAAAAATTACAAAAGATAATAGAAATAAATAATATTTATAAATTACAAAATGAATATTTTAAATTTATAAATCAAAATAAAATAAAAATAAGATTT